>RDPX01000109.1:1154735-1169577 GCA_003991215.1 Morbakka virulenta | reverse complement strand
GGCGACACTGTAGCACAGCGCCAGTGTGGATGTTCTTAGCACATTCTGTTGAGCTTCCCATCCAGTGCCTGCTAGCTTTCTTATGAGGCTGTTTCTCTTCTTTAGTTTATGTGTGGTGTTGTCGATGTGTCTCCTGTAGGTAAGTGTGTGGTCCAGGGTCACACCGAGGTATTTTGGGTGGCTGTCTGGTGGTAGTGTATAGCCTTCTACTCTCACGTCGAGGGTGGTGTCGGCCTGATGGTTATTTAAATGGAAGTCCTGGGTATGACAATAAACTACATCCGCTAGTGGAGATTTTTTTTTCTAGAGGACAGAATGAGAGTACCTCGAACCACTAGTATCTCCGGGCGACCTCTGGCAAAGTTCCAGTACCCGACAGCCCCCTACCTGGGTTACGGTAATCCCAATAGCAACTGACCGGTAACCGGCGGCTAATGGGTGGCACTGTCCTCTGCGTCTGTCCAGTAGCTGGCGGCAAGATGGTGATTCATCAGCTTCCATACCTCACGACCTGGATCCCCACTCTGTCGCAGTGTGAGGACTCGTTCACTTTAATGACACTAAGCATGCAGCCAACCTAGGCTTAGCCATGTTGGACCGACCTAAGTAGAGAAGTTAGACCAAGAGGGATCCAATCCCGGCACCCGAACGAGACCATGTCTCCTCCCGGGTCTACTCCAAATCATTATGATTACTCGATTATTACGGTTCAATAGTTTAGCTTCACAGTGCCAGACATGTCTCCCCAAAATATTTTCAGCAATATTCACATCGCGTCTCTTAGAATTTCTCGCACCAAAGCAAGTAGCAAAATCAATGAGGTGTAATGAAGATAATTCCAAGCCCTTTATACATTTGTATGAATGACTTCTTAACAATTTGAATGCAATAACAAGCAACTTGATAAACATTAAACGAGTTTGTTCATAGTGACTAGAAATAATATGTCCTTTCACTAACGTGTCACGATGTTAATATTTAATAATAATAATAATAATAATAATAATAATAATAATAAGTTTGACAAACTTGCAAAATATAAGGATCTTGAAATTGAAATTGAAAAGATGGGGCACCTAAAAACTGGAACTGTTCCTGTAGTGATAGATGCTTTGGGCCTGATAAAGAAAGGGACTAGTAAATATCTTGAGAAAATTCCAGGAAACCCTTCTCTTCATGAAGTTTAAAAAAAAGTATTAAATAGCACAGCGCGTGTACTACGAAGGGCGCTCACTATCTAGAAATTGACGTCTTCACCACCTTCTCAACTTTTTTTGTATATATTTGTGTCTTGTAATTCATTGTGTAGCTGATGTTCGTAAATTGTCCTGAATAATATCTATATACCTTTTTATACTTTATTTATAGATTTTTTTAAAATGACTATATTATTATTCTCTCTTTTCACAAAAAACTCCTTCACTCACCTTGGTCACTGGTAGTGACCCGGTATTTGATCTTACACAACAATTTAAAGAGAACATTTTTTCATGATCATAATGGTAAATAATAATGATAATATATTGACATAGACGAAGGCTATAAACACCTTGGGTGTTGGAAGCTGATGGTGTTAAAGACAAATTGATGCAGGAAAATATAAAATCAGACTACAAAAAAGGTATTAAAATCAAAATTGAAGAGCAGAAACACTATTTTCACCACCAATTCTAGAGCAATAGCAGTTATAAGATATAGTTCTGGTGTTGCAGATTGGAGGGTAAATGAACTGAAAGAACTAGATAGGAAGACTCGTAAGTTGCTAACTATGTACAGCATTTTCCACCAAATGGGTTGTACATCAGGAGAGCCGAGGAAGAAAGAGGTTTGATCAGCATCGAAAACTGTTTCATCGAAAAGAACAGTTTGTATGAATATGTTCTACTATGCATTATAGAAATGATCAAAGAGATAGAAAGACAAGAAATTTTGTTGAGTTGTTCATAAGGAGAAAGTTAAAGTACTCTCGGGCATGCGATTTCAGACCGATACAGTTTTGGAGCATCCAAGAGAAGGAATGTTCCTGTGAAATTATAGATTTCTCGTGGCTCTTTGAAAAAAAGAGTTGATGCAAAGGAAAGGGAAGAGATTGAACGAGACCAAGACTTGAAATAGGAGTTGAAAAGGATTTGCAGGTGTAAAAATGTTATACTCATCATTATCGGGGCACTAGTTTGCGTATTAAAAGGTTTCTACCACTGGCTTAAACAAGTCAGCAGAAAGATCTTTTTCGGAACACTTCAAAATACTTGGCTCCTGGGAACAGAAAGAACACTGTGATATGCGTTGAACATCTGAGGTTGCTGGTTGCGACTTGATGTTTAGCGGAATTTACCACTCGTCAAATTCCAACTAGACTGTGTTTACATGTAGTAGCAGTAGTAGTAGTAGTAGTAGTAGTAGTAGTAGTAGTAGTAATGAATAATAGTGACAATAATAATGATGATGATAACAAGCTAACTGTTTTGAAAAATGGGTCGTAACGCTTGGTTTAAAGACCAATATAAGTCACATCCATAACAATACTTTGGAAGACAACTAGAATTCTACGGAAAATACTTGGAGCTCAAGGAGACTTCCTCTTTACCTAAACCTACCAGTCCAGGAGGCTTAAAGGCGTTAAATTCAGGAATTACCTCTGTGTCATTTATGTATTAAGGTGATAATAAGACCTCTCTTTCAAAGAGCAAATATAGGAGCCCCTAGATATACCATTATTTGGTTTAAGGCCATATTCTTGTCAGTATGACTCAATGTGAATACATAGGAAACAAAAGAATTAACCACTTCTTTTGCAGAAGTCAATTTTATGTTGATCTAACTTCGCTTTCAGCTTTTCCTTTTTTTGTCTGGCCTTTTTCTCTTTCTACTTTTGCATATTTCAAAAGCACGATCTTTGAAACCGTAAGGTATGCGGGTTCAACTTTATTTGAATCTTAGGAAATGGATGCCACTGTCTTGCACGTCCCCGGGTTGCCCTTTAACAAGGCAAATCCCCCGGCCAGTCACCTCTCCCTGAGTTGCGGAGCCTTCATAATGTTAACCGTCCTGCCTGAATTGGGACGGAGAACCCTTGGACGTAGGGACTTTCCTTTAGAAATGTCACTGCCAGGGATAGTCACTCGCTGCCTTGTGAGTAGCTCCTTAGACCAAAGGCTAGGCACACCGCCGACAACTGTGGTTAGCGTCAGAAATGGCATCCGCCTGTAGAAAAGTGCCAAATCTTTACCATGAGAGATGGCAAGTAATGAAAATGTCATACCGGATTGGTCGTGGCCCCGGTTAACAACAACCGCCTTTGCCCCTGGGAGGTAATAGGAATTCGGCTATTAGTCAACCTAGAGGACGACAGAAAGGAGGAAAGAAAGCTACAGAGAGACCAGCCAAGGGAGAGAAACAAAGAAAGGAGACAAACATTAGAATGGGATCGTTGAACGTTGGCAGTCTAACAGAAAGAGCTCTGGAAGTAGCAGGTATGATGGAAAGAAGAAAAATAAAGGTGTTGTGTGTACAGGAGACTACATAGAAAGGATCCAAGGCTAGAGATATCCGAGGAGGTTACAAAGTGTATTATCATGGGTTTGCACAACAAAAAAACGGAGTTGGCATCATCTTAGAGGACAGTCTTGTAACAGGAGTGGTAGCGGTAGAGAGGATATCGGACAGGCTGATGTACATGAAACAGGAAGGAGACGGTGAAAACGTCTGTGTGAATAGTATGTGGGAAAGAGATGCATGCAGATGGAGATACCAAGACAAAGAGGACGAGGGAGAGCCAGACGCAGATGGAAGAACAAGATTAAAGAAGACATGGCAGAAAATGGGCTTAGAAAAAGAAGAATAAGAACCTTTGAAACCATTTCCATGTATCACCAATGGCTTTAGCTATTTTGGGTATATAACGTCTTTAAACCGTATCTCAATGTTAACCATTGTCTATATACATTAAATACGCTATTTGACAGGCAGGGTTTATTATATGAGTGCTAAAAGTCTGTCATTTTGAGATGACAGATAAGAGGATATTAGTATATGTTTACCGCCCACCATATTTCTCTACTATTTCCATCACAATTAGCTACGTACTACTATAGATATAGGCTCATTTAGAGCTGAAGTATTCACACAATATATCATCCTAATTTCAAACCTAAAATTATATTTTCACCTCCTTCGTATCATGTGGTGATGTCAACTCTATCAGAAGGACAACTTTTATCCTATACTGTGCTGGATAATACTGAACATGGTGACTATAAAGGAGAATGTAACCTTGTATCTTGTATAAGTTTCTGAATGTTACGTCATTTAGACCTGCCTTTTAAGTCTAAACGTCAAAAAAAAGTGTTGTAAGAAATATAGACTTTGAAGCATTGTCAACTGATAGAGTAACAATCCAGGAAANGTCTTTAAACCGTATCTCAATGTTAACCATTGTCTATATACATTAAATACGCTATTTGACAGGCAGGGTTTATTATATGAGTGCTAAAAGTCTGTCATTTTGAGATGACAGATAAGAGGATATTAGTATATGTTTACCGCCCACCATATTTCTCTACTATTTCCATCACAATTAGCTACGTACTACTATAGATGTAGGCTCATTTAGAGCTGAAGTATTCACACAATATATCATCCTAATTTCAAACCTAAAATTATATTTTCACCTCCTTCGTATCATGTGGTGATGTCAACTCTATCAGAAGGACAACTTTTATCCTATACTGTGCTTGACGTTAAAACCAAAGAAAAAAGAAAAAGTGAGTGTGATATTGACCAGTAAACAGGAACATTTCAGTGTTACGATCTACTATGTAGCTAATAGACAATTTGTTACCTGTGACTCTATTTACACCTCCAGAATTATGAACATTTAAACAAATGTTAAGCGAGACAAAAACCCTATTACCGAACACATTAAATAAATTTATTGGATTACAACCGTATGATATTTTACACACACTCAAATCTCAGGACGTTCAACAAATTATTTACAGCAAAATTAGCAAAATGTAAACACTCATAACCATTGATTACCTTGACATTTTTCCTCAATTTTTTTCAAATTGTTATTAATTTACTTGCCTACCAAGAAAAAGTAAGTTCAGGCCCTCACATGGTACCAGTGACGTAGGCACATTTGATGTTTGAGAAAGTATTCTCAACAAGCAAAATAGTGGTTTTCAGCCTATTATTGTTGTGTATCCTGTTTTTATCGATACTGTTGTGTGAAGAAATCCCATTTTAAGGCTTCTTACCATGTTTTCCTCCTCCTGGGAGTGTCTGGGGGATCTGTGGGGCTAAAATGTGTTAAAAAGTAGCCTAAATTGGTGATCTTCTTTCAAAAATAGTAAGTCACTTTTTAGCGATTCTGATCTTGGTACCGACATCCCTAAAGACTTTTATTTCCATTTATATTTGATTACCACCACCTCTTCACGATTTTCACAAAATAACTGAGCCTAATGCCCATTGTTTTGAAGCAACTGTCATTTAGTCTGATTCTAATAGTGATACTGACACCTTTAAAGCTATTGAATTTCATTTTCTTTGATTTATCATATTTTATAGACCATCTGATCCTCAAAAAGAAAATCAGTTTTTGGAATTGTACGTAATACCACTTCTGATCACAGCAGTGAAACCTGGTGAGTATAAAATGATTAAAAATTGAAAATTATTTAACCAAAACACGAAAAGTATATTTAAAAGAAAAGTTATAAATGTAACAGAATGTTAGAAATGAAGGAACTACTGTTTCGCCGAGAGTCTCTTTGGTTTGTCGTTTATCTTTTTCAGCAATTTTGTTCGCTTTCAACAGATCTGTTTCCCTCTTCACGAATTTCTTGAAAATCAGTTACAAAATTGCCGGCCAATCGTCTTCTTTCTCTTCTTCTTCTTCTTCTTGTTCTGCTAGGCTATTGTACTCCGGAAATGTGCACAATTCAAAGCCTCCGCTGAAGGGAGTGCCAGATCAGCTAGTTGGCAGCCTGGTGCAGGCCTATACTTTACGTATTTTCGAGCGAATATCCAGTATACATGTGGGTCATGAGGAAAGCTTCCAGGTACGTCTTTGAAAAATATTTAATTTTAAGGGCCTTAAAGAACTTGTAACATTATTGGGGAAATCGTAAAGGTTTTTTGGAGGCAGTTTCAGTATTCGACGCGAAACTTTCATAGTAGATTCTGCTTCAGCTGACTTTTTGGGGCAAAGAAATTTCCTAACGTTTTTGCTCTTAAAATAGCGTGGGAAGTGATATACAGTTTCACCTTCAAAGGGAGGTTCTTTCGTTGCACAAAAAATTATTTACAAGATTAAGCATTCCAAAGTCTACAACATTGATTCGGCATCATCAAAGCCTTGACACACACAAAAATTTACTGCCCTCCAATGCTTTCCATGATTCATTTCAAACTCTGTTCTCATCAACACAGCATGTAATGAGGAAGATCAATTGACTGGGATTTTCAAGGTCAGGGCCTTCAAAAAGAATGAACCAACCAGGTGAAAAGTTAAGTAACAAAAGTTAATCTGAATAAGAACGTGGCGCTGATAGTTCATTTGAGAGAGGGGAAAAAGGGCCTGGAACCCACAGGTCCTCTTATATTGTCTCCTTTTTTCTCTCCGTAATCCTAACCTCTTTCTTTAGTAATATTTGTCAAATATGAAAGGACTTAAGCTATTTATAAGCCAACACTTTTTACTTAATAATGGGGTGAAAAGAAAAAAGTAAAACAGTAATGCTGCCAGAAACCGTATTTGAATCACACCAAGTTGCCTCTAGAAACAATTGTTTTTCCCATCGACCTTTGAGAGCTACACTATAAAAGAATTTCGTCCAAGTAATTGTGTCACTCTTTCACTAGTTTCTTGACCTATGACCTTAACATCAGGAACAAGCAAGTGTTATGGTTTTATTAAAAATAATAATAAAATCTTTGGGATATGGCCCAAACCTGATGTTATGATGAAACTAATTCTTGTGCATGGAAATTAAGCGGTCTTCCTAACGTAAATGAATTAATTTTTAACCCTTTACATTTTTAATTTTATTTACCTAACTCAACCTCTCTGAGAAAACGCTTTCTATTCTATTCTCCAAAAGCAAATAACATAACTTTTCTCCTTTCAAAAAAATTCTGTTCGGAGTTCTTAATAGTTATTTTATCCAATCAAATACAAACAGCTGAAAATGTTGGTGACAAAAAACCGGTAGAACAGCTGAAAAAGTCATTACATTTTCAACATAAAAAGGAAGGCTCTGTTAAGCGCCCTTTGTCCTTTGACTTCTTCTAGCAATCAAAACGAAGGATTATTAGGTTCAGTTTATAAAATCAATCTCCAATCATTCTCAATAAAACATTAGTTTCCGAATGATCCTAAAATCAATATTTGTGAGAAGAATTTCGATTTAAACATACAAAAAGGCTATTTGTTGACCAAGCTTAAAATTAGTGGATAAAGATGAGCTTAACGTAAGTCAAAAGATATTAGTGCAATACCATCAGTAACCATTGCTTTGTTAAAAATGGTCTTTCTTTCAATGTACAATTTAATGACGTCGGCAAATCGACCTTTGCAGCTGATGAAAGGAAAGAGGAAACGTTGAAAAATTGAGACTTAAGGTTTTCAGAAATTTTGGCAACTGAAGATAAAAGTAGGAAGAGAGCTGATCCAAGAGAGTACTAGTCAGTTTTTATCTCTTGTCAGTAACATATTATAATAATTTATGCCAAAGAATAGAAATTCTGCTTTAAGGGTGAAGAAATAAACAAAATAGAAAATTTATACGAGTTTTAAAAAAATAATTCTGTTTGGAGATATTTAAATATATTTGTTTTCTCTGGGAATATTTTCCCAAACCATTTTGATGGATTGTATCAAATTTGACTAAGGAATAAACGCTAAAAAGCCAGGCATATACATATATATTTGGTTAGTTATTTCTTCAAGAAATAAAAGGGTTTTTTTAACTATTCCTTCAGCGTACAAAAGTTTAATATTTGATAACATTTAAAAACGTGTATTTCACTGATTTAAAAATATTTTCTAAAATAATTTTATGAAACTCCGATACGAAGAAACCTATAAAATATATGGCATAAGTATGGCGAAGAAGAACACTCCATTTAACAAGCCTTCTCCTTTTTGTAACCTAAAGCATCTTTGCGTAATACACTTTGCTATCAAATGAGCTGGAAATAGTACAAAGGACAAACATATTGGCCAAAATAAGATTTATGCGTTATCATACTTGTTGCTTTTATCCGACACGCTTTAATTATCAATAATGACTATTATGTATTTTTAGATACAAGCGCTGAATTTCAAGTGTCATTAATGAAGGGGATTATTTTTCATGTTTAATTTTTAATATTTTGTTTAGAAGCAGTGTATTATGGTTGGTTTGTGCTTGATAGGTGTGACAGTTAGAAAAAGTCTGATTTCCTTCAGCAATCTTGAATATTTCCAGCTTTTTTGTATACTGCTTTTGAATATTGTTCCATGTTGAGTCATAAAAAATTATACAAAACAGTAGTAAGGCCTGCAATGCTGTATGGACTAGAGACAGCTCCTCTAACCAAGAGTCTTGAGAAGAAAATGCAAACAGCAGAAATGCGTATGCTAAGGTGGTCCCTTGGAGTCACAAGAAAGGACATGATCAGAAATGAAAGGATCAGAGGCACCATCGGGATATGTGACATCGCAGGAAAGCTGAGAGAGACACGGCTAAGGTGGTATGGACATGTGCAAAGAAGGGAGGAGGATCACATTGCTAAACGGGTGCTGAACATGGAGCTGCCTGGCAAGGGAAAGCAGGGAAGGCCAAGGAGGAGATGGAAAGACTGTGTGGGAGATGACATGAGGGAACTTGGCTTGACCGAGAAAGACGCACGTGACCGACTCAAGTGGAAGAAGTCAATTCGCTGTGGCGACCCCTGAAAAGGGAAACGCCGAAAGAAGAAGAAGAAGAAGTTGAGTCATAAAAAAAGCTGTATTAAAATAACTTTTAAAATACGTTTATTGTTACTTTGCGATCGTGTGTAGTTAAATACGATTTAATAGCCAATAAAAGTACCTCTGTCTAACCCTTTTTCAATTAAAAAAAGGTCAGACAGAGGTACTTTTTTTTTTTTTTTCACAAAAGAAAAAGCCATTGGTTGGTGTTATGAAGCGCATCCGACCAAGAAATTCCTCACTGCCAAATCCACGTCCCTGTGAAGTGCACCGTCTGAGCCCCAGTTAATGGGGGGAAAAAGACGTTAAAACCAAAAAAAGGTACCTCTGTCTAACCTTTTTTCAAAGATCTAGTTAGTTATTCTGTGGCTAAGTAGATAAAGTTTTACGACCTTTTATTTGGGCTTCCTTGATTTCATTTAGGACGCTATAATAACCATAGATAGCGCCGCTATCCGCGCACATTGAAATATAAAAGTACAGTTGGAGAGTTGAAAGCAATTGAAAACAATTGCCCATAGTAATGAGCCTTGCGGTACTCCGCAGTAGTTGATTGAGCCAATGACAGCTTTTCTTAGTATCAAACTTTCTTTACATTGTTGAAGAGGTATTCAATGAAGTACGTCTATACACTTTAATAATTCCACTCTCAGGAGCTTACTTAGGATTGATAAATGACTGACTATGTCACAGCCCTTGCTAAGATCTAGAAACAAAGCTTCTGTCAGTTTAGAGTTGTTTAAAGTTCTTTAAACCTCGTCTAAGATAATTCGCTTACTCAGTGCTTCTTTCAATCCTCAGCCCCATTCCTCAAAAAATTTCAGATATAACCGTAAATGATTGTTAGATTCCAGCTGTTGCATTACTTGTTTATCGATATACAAACAGGTCATCTGGTGCTATATAAAATGACGAGAAATGAAAATAGGTACTTGGTAATTTGGTATTTCGCCCTTTTTTGTATATAGGTAATACTTTTGTAGTGTTTAAATCTTCTAGTGTTAATGCAAACTGAACAGAAAATTTGATTAATTGCAGGGCGTTTAAAGACAGTCTCTTTCCTAATTATTACGTTTTATATTTTAGAAGCGTTTGTTGACCTCTGGTTTGTTGACCTCTGGTACGAGAACCATAAACTTGTACTTATATGAAAGTCACCTTTCTTTCTTTTAGGCTTTCTTTTTTCAAGACTCTAGATATGGATCGTGGTTTCAGTTGTATTGATTTTGATAAATTTCATGTATTTTAGTTGAGCAAGAGTTACTTGTCAGTGGTACTTATGTGAATATTTTGAGCAAGTCTTTTTTATCTAATTCTCTAGGCTGGCGTTTGTGTTGTGAATGTTTTCTGATGGTAATAACCTCTACGTAAACACTTACATGTTTGTTTTGATGCCAGATATTTTTTCTGGGAAAGTTGTTCTAGTATCAAAGCGCAGAGCAGCTTTTAGTAATCCTGGCTAGTTTATTGGTAAGTTGTTTAAAACCAATTAAAGTGATGAATGTTTTGATATTTATATATATATAAATATAGATAGATAGATATAATGATATATAGGTATATGTATACATATATATCTATATGTTTTTTCCGAGTTTAGATAGGTTATAGTTTGCAAAGTAATAATATATATAGATATATAGATATATGTATATATACATATATATCTATATACATATATACCAATATATAAAGATATATATGTGTATATTTATATGTTTTTTCCGGGTTTAGATAGATTATAGTTTGAAAAGTAATAATCTCTCTCTTCTTTTTTTGTCTCAGGTGCGGTATTCTACTAAAGATTTTGTAATGTTTTGCATGAGTTTTGGTGAATCCGTAGAGTGGTATGAAAAAATATCAAAAGCTTTCTTTCGCTTTGAAAGCAATTTTTCATCAACTTTTTTTTAGATAGCCACATTTAAAGTCATGTCCGACCTATGATATACCACATTTAGAGAATGCACTAACACCTCTGCTGGATATATTCCCTTACTTATATAATCAAAGACGTAAACTCTATTTTCTTGGCATCAGATGTTGTGTAAGGCGAAAATGCTGCACTAGGAGAGAGAGAGAGAGAGAGAGAGAGAGAGAGAGAGAGAGAGAGAGAGAGAGAGAGAGAGAGAGAGAAGGTAAGCTTGGTTGATATTAATAATAAATCAATCTCATATCCGTCCAACTCCATTATTTTTTTATTTAACGTTTAAAATAACAAAGTCATCATCAACGAGAAAAAGCAAAAAGAGGATCGAAGGCAGACTTAACTTTCTGTGATTGGATAAAGAAAACAAAGAACGAAATTGGTTCTTCTGGTGTTATGCTTCAGTCAAGTGTCACCAAAATCCTTGCCCTTGACCGAAAGGAAATTATTTTAATTATTCTTATATCACTGACTCTTATCTCAATTGATTGTGTAGTATGGAAAGTGCTTTTACTTTTAACATACTTTGTAAATCCACTAAATTTTATATGGAGTTCTTACAAATATAACAACTTTCATTCCTCTTCACTCATTAACCAGAACATTAACATAATTCTACATGGACTTTGGTCAGAAATTAAATCGCCATCTTTTGCATATGGTACTAAATCCTTTGTTAATGATATTGTTACTGGTTCCTGTTGACTTCTTTTAAGATAAGTAAAAAATCAACTTAGCCAACAGAAAAAGGTCTACTTTATCCTTAAAAGGCAATTACATCAAAGTAGGGCGACAGGAGACACAATATTATTTTAATAAAAAGTTTCCAACAGGGGAAAAATATTGTCTGTATGTTAACGAGTAGCTAATGTTTGTCAATCAAAAACGATTCTGCTAAATAACGGGTGTCACAATTGCTACTCCTCTATCACCAGAAAAAACGTTCAAAGAGGATGGTTCTTTTCATTAGCTTGTTGAAGTGAAGAACAATAATTCACGGAAGCACCTCTTTTTTGCAGTGAACTTCAGCCTTCAAATAAGAAACCATGCAGAAGGGTTGAAGAACCAAATTTACACCCATTCCTGGTACTCAAAATGAGAACAGCACGCATAAAAACAAAGGTATATTGAGTGCAAACCGTGCAGATCCCACTTTGGATGTCTCAAAAAGTGCATAGAATAAAATTCACTGTTTCAAAATTTATTTAGCGATGGACTTCGAATGTAACTATTGCAGCATTTTTATTATCTGAGCTATTTTGAAGGTAGCACTAGGATAGGCTTACTTTTCCTATCAGTCAGTAACCCTGTTCTGTCCTGTTGTGTCCTTTACCTTCCTCTAACAGTAAATGTTGTCACCATAGAAGCGAATTGAAAAGTTTTTGCACCAACTCAGCAGGCTTATTTTGTGACTGATTCATCCTTACAGCTTGATCTCTTAATGCTTTAAGCTGCGCAGGGACTTTTCTGCAGGAATCCCAGAAAATTTGTGGATTTTTTTCTTACCCAACAGTAGATTTTTTTGTAAGCTCTGTCCGTTATGCACCACATAATTATGTGATCAATATACATGAAGTATTGACTGGGTATGAAGTTCCGTAAGATTGCTGTTTTGAGAAGGTTTTCTACCTGCTTTTTTGTGTACATGAAGCCATAATTCGTCTCTTCATTCTCATCTTCAATTTCAGAAACATTTGTCCACAATCACGTACTTTTCATTATATCCCATAGGCATTGATTTCAAAAACCGTTCGTTTTTTCAGTTCTTGTTCATTTAGGACACAAGAAGCTGTTTCATTCGTAACCTTTGATCTCAGTCTAGATGATTTAAGAATAATAAGTAATAAAATCCACTTATATCTAAGCTAGCCTGTCCCTATCACACCACTGAAAAGAACCTTTCCAGGCTTGGTCTTAACTCTTCTTTTGTTAGTTTCCCTTTCGGCTTCAATATGAGGTTGCTGTGCTCATCATCCCGTATGCAATCCACCGTACACTTTTCTAAGCCTGTTGTGATGAAACGTAAAGACCGACGTACCTACAATGCATCGATAACTTTCATAACTGTCAGTGCTTTTATGTCGAGCTTAAACTATTTACAGATCAAAATTTTGCAAAACCAATGAAATATAGATGGAGAGGATTCAAAAGTTTAGAAAAGTGATAAATATATATATATATATATATATATAATATATAATATAATATAATAAAATATAATATATAATAAATATATATATATATATATGTGTGTGTGTGTGTGTGTGTTCATAAACGGTATTTGAACCGTTATGCCCATATGCAGTTCCAACATTAAACTATCAGCGTTTGTTCTTGACAGGCTAGCTACAGAACAGGGGAAGGCACCACTGACCACATCTTCATTTGGTGAAAGATCACTGACCAGTCCAACGAATGGCAAGCTCCACTGTATATCAACGTCGTCGATTTTGAAAAAGCTTTCGACTCAGTACACAGAGAGAACGTTCGAACTATAATGAAGATGTACGGCATAGAGTGAAAGCCTGAGGCGAATTCTGAGGATACGGTGGCAGGAGCACACAACAAACGAAGTTGTATTGGAAAGAACCAGAATGAAGAGCATAAGCAGTGGAGTGAGAAGAAGGAGGTGAAAATATTTCTGCCACATCCTGATGGAAGATCCCAGCGACGACAGTGTGACAGCCATTTTTTGCAACTAAATCTTTCACTTGAGTGTCATTCTTTTTCAAGGTCCAATTCGTTGGACAGCTTAGTTCCATCACATACATCCGGCTGAGCCACCCACAAAACGACGAAATACCTTTCAAGGTCAGAGTTACTGACCCCAGGTCACACGAAAGCCATGAAAACTGTCGAAATAAAATAATATAGGTAGAGGAAAACCAATTCCATAACTCTTTATCTCTTTGAGTGACCAAAGGGTCAATTCAAGGCCTCCGGAACTTTCACCGGGGCAATGCCATTAATACGAAAGTAAAAAATAACATCAGGCTAGCACATTAGGTCTTCATAGGCCTATCTACTCTATGAAGACCTGCCGTCTGCAGTAAAGAAACACAAACTAAAGTGATATGGTCGCATTATACAATCAGAATGGTTTACCAAAACAGTTCTACAAGGAAAATGCAAGGAGGAGTAGAGAGAAGGAGAACCAGGCACAGAGAGAGAGAGAGAGAGAGAGAGAGAGAGAGAGAGAGAGAGAGAGATAGAGAGAGAGAGATATCTCGAGCTCGGCTGTTTTCTCTCTAGGTTCAACTTCCTTGCCTTTCTGACTGGGTACTACTCAAACATGTTGATGTAGATGACTATACAATCGAGATCTAGTTTCGTGTATCTTCAAGGCAATATCACTGACTTTTAGTTTTCTACGAATTTTCTTATTTTTTTCTCCTGTTTATCCTTGTGTCCTCCGTGATGCTGTGGAGCCTCCTCGCTTCTTTTGTTGCTGGAGTTCGCACCTACTTCCTTTAAACTGTCCTTAACCACACACCACACCCCGCCACCATACATCAGCACGTACTGTATCAACTTTTTCTAGATTTGAATTTACATTTTATCGGCAAGAATTTGTCATAGGTAACATCAGACACCACTAAATTCTTTCAGCTCACAAAGGCGCCATTAATTACTCTTGGCTCTGACCCAGCATTCTGACTGAGTGTCATCCATAAGTACTCGGGCTCCTTTGGCAAGTTCTCCTATGATTCTTTTTCAGTTTCTACCATTACTTTCAGATCATCGGAAATATTCTCACTCTACATTTTTTCAGGACCTTCACTAATGTAGTTTGTTGTCTTTAATTTTTACTAGCCATTACTTTGTTACAGTTTTCAAAATTGTTTTGTAAAACAATCCTAATGCAAAACCTAAAAATTTCTATCAAATCCCTTTTATTTGCTTGAAATCCTGTAAACCACCACATGAATATAGGAAAACAAATTTAGTGTGTGGGG
>RDPX01000109.1:1132115-1149744 GCA_003991215.1 Morbakka virulenta | reverse complement strand
CTGCTGCTACTACTACTACTACTACTACTACTACTACCATGTCTTTCACTTAAGCGCGCCGGGTGAAAAATATGGTTGCAAAAATGATCGGGTAACAAACAAGTGCTGATACTATAGATGGTAGAGCATGTGATCATAATAGCCATAGACACTGGTTAGAATCCAGTTCGGTCAACACATATTTTTCATATTTCTACAAAGAGAAAGGAGGAATTGCAAAGAGAGGTTATATTAACATACGATATTTTTTTACACTTATATATAGACATATATACCTATATTTAGTTCGTCAGTTGGTCTGTATTGTCCTTGAAACTGTCACCAATTATTACATTATTATTCAACCGTTTTTCTTGTATATCAATGGTAAATGACTGCATGTATTGGATCGCTTTTAATCTTGTTGTGTAACAAGAAGAAAATCTTTCGCACTGCCTTCCAGAAAAAAAATCTATTTCCTATTCATACCAAAGAAACAGGTCTCGCGCTTTCTTTAAAGCAAGAAGTCCACAAAAAATCGCAAATGTGTACGGCAGAATGCAAACAATTTTGCTTTTCATAGCAATGTAAAGTAGCACCAATAATAAATCGAATATTACCTGCTCTAAGGCGGCAAAGATACTTTTGCTACAAAATAGAGCTTAACTTTGAATTAAACAACGGCTTCTTTTCTTATTGGGATTAATCAAAATTGCTTTCAGCATGTTTGTTTTCCTTAACTTGGGTAATATTTATTTTTGTCACTGATTGAAGAGATCACAAGTACCTCTTCGACAAACATTGACAATCAACAGCAGTTGTTTTCATCAGGGAAGTGACGTATATCACTGATTGCTATGGAAATCAATATATATGAAATCATATTTTTATTTCTCTTTAAGGGTTCGTTTACTTTCAACAGCTACTTAAAATATTTTAAAATTGTTATTAGCAATGGAAGACTTTTTCTTACAGACATACAACTATATCGATGTGTTGGTGTGTGCGCATGTAACTATATATGTGCCTGTTATTCTCTGTCTCTCTGTATATCTGTCTCTCACTTTCCATCTATCTATCTCTTTATCGATCGATCGATTTATTCATCCATCCATCCACCCATCTATCTTTCTTTCTATCTTTCTTTCTATCTTTCTTTCTATCTTTCTCTCTATGTATGTATGTATGTATCTATCTACCTATCTACATAACTATCCTTTTTCTTTCAGGCCATCTCTCTACTTATTGTTGTGCTGTTTCATTATTTTACTTTATGTGTCACTTTTTTAACGTCCGACCCTGTTTTTGCAATCTATATCACATCCTCGTGTTACACAGCTCGTTTCTTTTACTTCCCCTTCCTCTTTCATCGCATCATTGTCCAGCTTAACCACCTCATTTGGTATTGCTGTTGCTGAGCAGACCCCGACAAGTTTTATGAAGCTTCATTAATAAAGAAGCTCTTTACATACCTATCATCGATCTGTTTATAAACCATAAACTTGCCTTACTCTGATTTTAGCCAGACGTTTTAACATGTATGCTCAAGCCTAGCTTACTTTATGGATCACTTGTTGAAGTGGCTTGCTTTATTCTCTTATGACTCTAACATAGGCCATTACCTGTCAGCTTTCCATAATGAGCACTAATTCGGACAAGAAAGCAGATAACTGAAAACAAAGATACAACTTAGAGCTATTGTAATAACTACAGGCAGATTCATTAAACGTTTGTATTCAGGGTTTGGCGCCGACAGAATAAAATTCACCTTTCGTCTGCCTAAATTCAGTCATTACTAAAAATTAAAAACAAGCTCCAAAATTATTAGATAAAAGTTCTTTTCTTACAAAAAGTCAAAGTTAAATATTTAATAACTTTGCTGCCAATTACAAATTACAGCTATGTAATTTGAATAGGATACTTTAAAATACCCTGTAATTAAGGGCCTGCTGACACGAGACATCACCATTAGGAAAAAAATAATTGCATTCTTCTATCACGCAAAGGGCTAACTTTTCCCAGACGTGTCCAGCATATTAATTCTTCACCTATCTTCCTTTCTGATGACTTCTTCTTCTAAGTGCCTTACTTGTAGACGTTGGCTATCATGATGTTCCAATGGACCCTGTTCCTTGTCAGAAGTAAAATTTCACTCGTTTGTATTCCATTCCTCTAGTTGCTCGCCACATGCTCCCTCAAATTTCCCCAAAAAGTTCTTCGCTGCCGCCCTCTATCTCTGGTTCCTTCTATACGTCCAGTCAGTACCAAGTTCTCCAGACCCTCCTTTTCATGACGTGTCCCAAGAATTCTATCTGCCTTCTTTAGACTGTCCTCAACAGACTTGCTAAATACCACAATTGCTTCGTGGTATAATTCATTTGGAACACTTCACGTCTGAGAATTAGCTTAAAGATAATACCAAATCAATTGTGTTATCCCCTAGAAAAATCCCACTGAATGTGAAAGACCAACTTCATTATGACCTCAGGAAGATGCCAAAACTTGAAAAGTTAAAGACCCAGTAGTCTTGCTAAGGACTTATTTGGTTGCGCACAAACCAAATGGAAAACGTCCCATATTTTATGGCTCACAGCTTAGTAAAAGCATGTAAAAAAGTTATTTTAGTCTTCTTAGCACAGAACAAGCTGCTATCTGAAGTGCAGTATACCAAGTTTTTGTCTAAGCTTAATACCAACAATCTAATTATTCTTCTTCCTTCGGTCTTTAGCACAACACCATGCCGGGTTTGACTATGTGGCTCAATTTTTCTCTCTTGAATCGCTATTGTTATATTGCCCCTCCAATTCTCTGCAACTTTTTATTTTCTCAATATTTGTGATCAAATCGGTATTGATGACAACAATGCTGATCTGTTAACTTTGATACTTTTGGAGATATCCGTTCCGAAAAATGCCCTACTGTTCCCAATAGACAAATGGAATGTTCAGAATAATCAAAACTAATTTCTGATATTGAGGGTATCCCTAACCCGTACATAGCCCACACGTAAAATACTCATCTGGAGACTTGTATCGCCTGTATTATATGTATTAACATATTACTGCATAAACGGGGCAAGAAATCCAAGTTTTAGTTTTTTATCAAGCAGTAGTATTTAAGTGGTTAAATCAACAGTTGACTATGCAAGTGGTTCCCTGAAAGCACTACAGCTAGTTCTTTTCTCCTTTGTAAGTGACATACTCTGTGTGTATACTGTAAAGAAGGCATTCTACAGCAAGGTAAAGAGCAAGAGGAGTAGAATAGGGCAAATGGTGCGCTGGAGGGATCTCATCAAGAGGGATATGGAGGGAGTTGAAGCAACGACGGAGGACACCATAGACAGGAGAAAATGAAGGAGACTGAGGAGAGTAACCGAACTGAACTTACCCGTTGGAAAAGGCCGAGAGGAGAAGAAGAAGAAGATACTCTGTGTGATTACATGCTGATAATTAAGAGAGGGAAAATAACAATAAATAGAAAGATATAAAAAGTGTAGACAATAAGTCAAATGAGAAAAGTAACCCTCTGTACTGAAATAGTTTCCAGCCTTCCTCAGGATGAAAAGGGAAAAAGGAATTATTACTAAACTGGCACTCCTTGGTCTCAGTCTAATAAGTGGGGAATCCATATTAGTATCTGAGATAACCTTAGCTGAACATATTTACTGGTGTTTGGACCTGATTATTAAACAGCTTACCACTCTATTTTTTCTAGTTTTCTTAACTGAAAAAAAATATCACCTAAATACAACATGAAACTTCAAATCCACCGTTAACACAAAATGTACAAAAAGTATACAAAGAAAGTTTAGCTTGCAAAAATACCATGTCGATGTTGGAATAATACATGATTTAGCCATTTGGCATCAAATTAATGAGCAACATGGCTTATTACGTGTAGATCAGCAAATAATCATTACCCAGACGCTGCCAGAAAATAAAAAATATTTGTGATTTTGTCCGTCAAAGCATGGGAAAATACCATAGTAAATATTGTCAGTTTTTCACTAAACAGCCATAAATCAGCTTATCCGAAAAACGGTTTCCGGCTGCACTTTTTGTAATCATCAAACCAGGGAGCCATTAATGATACAGACTGTATAATAAAACTGTATAATGAATTTCTCTCTCTAACATAAACTCGATTAATGAAATAACCCCCAAAATATTTGTCTTCCAGATTCCAATATTTATCTGGGATGACGCCGCCGTGGGCTGGCTGCTTCAACCCTCTCTCTTTTTAACAAGATAATTTTTTTTCAACAATTTTTCGTCCACTGTACTCTACAAAGAATGAAATAAAAGAAAGAAACTGTTTTTACTTATTTATTTTTCTTTATCTATTTGATAACTTTTTTGCGTATTTTTCTAGAAATTGTATTCATGTAGTAAATATGATGACAATGCAATGATACATAGAGTGATTAAATTAATTTCTATTACCCTTTGTATCATAATTACAATAACATCCTTTTTGAATGTGTAAGCTTTTTTATGATTGTCAATCGAGCAAGTAGAATTTTACGATAGTCATCCTGTATTTCATGTTTAGAGTATAAAAATGTGTCTTTGTAATTTTCCCTCGTGACGTGCAATCTGTCATCTATCATTCAAATTAATATTTACAAGGTATGATAAAGGCAGACTGAATATATATGTTGGATGAATATCAAGTATAAAGTTTTGTTTTCTCTAATTTCTATTTACCTGCATGAAAATAAAAGAGATTTACTGGCGATTTTTGGGGGTTTTTTTACATTACCTTTCCTTCAGGAAATATCCATAAAAAATCATTGCATTACTCAGTTTTTCTAAGCCATCAAATCAGAGTTCTACTGCTCAAGTTTCGGACAATGTTACCTTGTTGAAAAGGGCATCCCTTCTAAACCTTCCGATACTAACCTGAGTGGACTCCATACTACAAGACTGGTAACAAACAAGGCCTTCCATCCTGATCATAATTTCAACTTTCCAACGACTAAAATAGGAAACCAAAAAGATCGTGTCTTTGGCAATGGTTTAAAAACTATCCTTGGCTAGACTACTCAAAAGAAAGATTCAATAACTTTTTTTGTATGCCGAAATGAAAATGCTCAAGAGAATTTAAGAAATGAGCTTTGTAAGGAATTAGTTTTCTTGGAGTCGGATTTCGAAATTGGAAAAAAGCATGTTTTAAGTTGAAAAACATCAAGGAAGTATCACATTGCTGCCACAACAAATGAGATAGTCATTCCACAGTGCAGAAACGTAATCTCAATTATCATTGAGAACGAATGTGCAAACACAGAAATGAACCGTCACTGTTTTATTGTAGATATTAAATGCCATACGGAATTTTGGTCGTCAATACTTGCCTCTTAGAGGAGATGATAACGAGGAATCAAACTTAATCCAGTTCCTAAAGACAAGATCTAAAACGTTTCCGGAGCTTAAAGATTGGCTAGCAAGAAGACACGTGAAGTTTACGTCACATTATATTCAAAATAAGATGCGCAACATAATGGCTAATAATGTTGTAGGAAAACGAAAGAGAGTATAACTGGGACGATTTTTTATATCATGCCGGATGAATGTACAGGTATATGGAACAAAGAGCAGCTTACATTTTGTTTACGTTAGGTAACATGTTCTCGATGTTATAGGAAAATTTTTTAGAATTTTATTAAGTACCAAATATAAGCAGTGCAACAATAGTCATAGGCCTTAAGGGCATATTAATTCGATATCAGCTAAATCTAGATCTGTGTCGTGGGTAATGCTATGATGGAGCCAGCAATATGCTTAGGAAATCATCTGGAGTAGCAGTGAAGATACGAGAACTACAACTGTGCCCTGGAGACGCATTGCCATACACTTTACACTATCTGTAAAGGATACCATCAAACACATTTAAATGCTACGTGATACAGTGGGCACAGCCGGTGAAATAGTGGTCCTAATAAAATACTCGCTATAACGGGAAAACATACTTGGAATGATGGAAGAGCAAATCGAGTTTGATACTGAAGAGGTTTTTAAGACCAATGGATTACTTAAACTGTCAGAGACGCGCTGGATCATCAGAGTAGACTGATTTAAAAGAATCTTGGAAATTACAAGCATCTAATGAAGGTATCGAGTATTGTTTGTTTGGAGAATGACCATATGCAGACCGGCTTGAAAGCTCAAATCGGTGGCATAGAAAAGCAAATAAAGCCTTTCGATTTCTTTTTTGATTAAATGTCGGTCATCAACTTTTTTCCCATGCAGATAACCTATCTGGAACGATACAGGCTGAGAAAATGTCTGCTTGCCAAAGTAAAAGAAATCTAATTTTGGTGGGCAGCGTCTCAGAAGAAATGAAAAGAGAGGAGTTTTTCAATAATTTGTACGAATCCATCATCTTGAAAGCAAAAAAGCATTCTTTAATATCAGAACTTACCAATAAAAGAAAAAGGAAAGCCAACAATTACTCCATCATAACCTTTTTTGATGGTAACAGTAGCAGTGAGCCGGCATATCACCCTTGCACAGTACGGAATCGTCACCAAAGTATTTATTACGAGACATTAGATACCTTGATTACATCTATCGAGAAAAAGTTTCCACAGCCACGTTTCGAAGCATACGAGCAGATGGAAGGATTTATCTTAAAATCAATCCAATCACTTGATACCTTCGAAGAAATAGAGTATCTGCATGCACACTACAGCAATGACATTGTTAATAATGAAAGAGAAATTGAAAAGGATGTTCTTTGTGCCATTGAAGGAAGAAAAAATTGTTTGTTTCCAAGAAATTATTAACAATATGAAGGAGATCGATCCAGCACAATGATTGCCAGCACCAAATGTTGCAACTTTTTGTAAATTGCTTACGGTAAATGCAGCAGCCACAGCAGTCGCTGAGCGGTCCTTTCCGCTCGCACGAAGAATAAAAATATGGCTGCGTTCGAAAATACTGGCAACTCGATTCAACTCAGTGGTCATCTTGCAAGCACACAAACAATTAACAGATTCCTTTGAATCTAAATAAAATAGTAAACGAATTTGTCAGCAAAAACCAAGGCAGAAAGTTCATTTTTGGTCCATTTTGATTTATTTGTTTTTATACATTTTTATCTTAATGTATATTCGTTGATATTTGTCAGGAATCTAATTTTTACATCACAAAAGTTATTATTTTTCTTGCTTCATCGCACCTGTCACTTTTTTTCAATAAACAATGAAGTGCTTTTTACAAAAAATTCGTATTGTCTATTCTATACATTCTGATTTGCCATGCTACACAACNGCTGCGTTCGAAAATACTGGCAACTGGATTCAACTCAGTGGGCATCTTGCAAGCACACAAACAATTAACAGATTCCTTTGAATCTAAATAAAATAGTAAACGAATTTGTCAGCAAAAACCAAGGCAGAAAGTTCATTTTTGGTCCATTTTGATTTATTTGTTTTTATACATTTTTATCTTAATGTATATTCGTTGATATTTGTCAGGAATCTAATTTTTACATCACAAAAGTTATTATTTTTCTTGCTTCATCGCACCCGTCACTTCTTTTCAATAAAGAGTGAAGTGCTTTTTACAAATTAATTGGTATTAATTAATTAATTAATTATAAATTAATTGATTAATTGGGAAAACACTAGGACAAATCTAACCTGGAAGTCCACCCTTGATGATTCTCACCCGGACAATTCCCACCTGGACGATTCCCATCCAGGACAGTTCCTACCCGAACCACCTGAAATTTTCCGTCTTGAGATTTCATAGACTTGTTCCAAGTTCTCTCTCTCCAAATTGTAGTAAAAAAGGAAAAAATGTAAGAACTGGACAAGGAGGCTCCTGAGAAGTCAAAATAACATAAACTGTTACATTGCATTGGAAATATCATAAATCATAAACTAATTGTATGCAGCTGATCTCTGACTCTTCCTTTACAACAAGTATTGGCGATTCTGCTGCAAATTTGTCTCCTTATGTTCACACAGGACTATCGAGAAGAAAGAGTCAAGAGAGAGATTCAGAGAACAACAGACGATGTAGAAAAAGTACCAAAATTTTCCCTGTACATTCATTTAATCATTTTCATTCATTTTTCAATTTATTTATTTTCAAATACTTTTATATGAAATTTTAGCTTACGCATAAAACCTTTGCCTTTAAAATACTTGAATGATGTGGAAATAAAAAGATTATTTTGAGATTTTATTCTGTTTGCTGCTGTCAGGTGCGTCTGCAGCAATTTGTTTGCTGCTAGTTATTACTGGCAAAAGGACATTTAAAAATGAGATTCAGCCTCAAATTCCTTGATTTGTTAAGGAAATTGAGCCTCGGTCACAAAATTGTGTTTTTCTTATGAAAAGAACTTGTATTGTCTATTTCCTTTCAAAGGAATGTTGTAGCCTCTCCTAGTAAAGGTTTGAAAAGACGTGCAAGTACCAGCAGATTGAAAGGAGGACTACCTCATTAAGCTACTAAGAATGGAGACCTCGTAAAACTTTGTCAACTTCAGATGAATCACGCTTCTGCCAGTGCATGGAAAGGTCTTCAAGAGAATACTCCTCGAAAGAACGAAAGATGGAGTCGAGTATCTACTTCTACACCAGCGGGTCGGCGTTCCCAAACACAAATAACACAAAGATCAAATTCCCACCTAATGTATCAATTTCCATCAGTCTTTGGAATAGAACTCCTTCTTTTACATCAATTTCGTCGACTATGACAAGGCATGAACAGTGTGAACCACGAAACACTCTGCACGCTTCTTCGCCACTATGGAGTACCAATCAAACTGGACAGTTTGATCAAGACCTCGTACAAAGGAATGACCTTACGGATAGTCAATCTAGACAGCTTCAGAGTAAAGACCAGAGTTAGACAAGACGGCTGTTTGTCGCCTTTTCTCTTTCATTTTGGATTCGACTGGACCATGAAGACATAAACAGCTCACATAGAATACGAAATCCAGTGAGCACACTGTGACCAGCTAGGAATCTTGGATCTGGCAGACGACTTGGTTCTACTTTCTCACAGTCATCGGCAGATGCAAGACAAGACCACAGAACTGGCAGCCACCTCATCACGGGGATCGCCTCAAGATTTACGAAGGCAAGATCAAGATCCTCAGGATTAACACAGCAATCAAAGCCAAGCGACACTACATGTTAGTGAGCTAAAAGAAGTTCAGACTTTCAGATACTTAGTAAGTATCATCGACAACCTCGGTAGAGCTAATGGAGATGTCAGAGCAAGAACAGGCAAGGTAAGATCTAGTGTTCAAGCCCTAAGCTAGTGTAAACTCACACAAAGATTAGACTGTTCGACAATAATATCAAGCCACTCCTTCTATATGAAGGAGAGACAGAGAAGACAACAAAGACCATAATCTGGGAACTTCAGAAATTCATGAACAGCTGCCTTAAAAGAATCTTCCGGATAGACTGTTGGCAACCAGAGTCCTGTGGCAGCCTACCAATCAGCTGCCAGTCAAAGACGGGATCTGGCACAGAAGATTGGGATAGAACGGAGACACTCGGAGGAAGTTAGTGAGTAACAAATGGAAGGAGGAGGGTCAAGAAGCACCTTGGGATGTGAACTTAAACCTGACTCCGGGGAGTTTGGATAAACCTGGTAACAGCTGAAGAGAGCAATCCTAGACAGAGAACTCTGGCGCCTTGTTGTTGCCTTGTTGTACTCCAGGAGAAGCTATGGGCTTAAGTAAATACGTAAGTAGCTATATCTTGTTATATTTTTTTCTGTGATTATGTTTTGTTATGTTCCTAATGCAAAAATTGTCTGTAAAAGTGTTTTTGGATTTTTTTGCTTTCTGAAATTTTATGAATGATTCAGATATATATGAGGACGTGTACGTGCAGTTAATGTAGACCATTTGTGATTACAGTGGTAATTTATTTACACTTCGAGAAAAATAAAGTTGTAAACAAATACGACTTCTTGTATTAATTTTTTTTATCAAACTATATTCCAGGATTGATCTATCTTATAATGTTTTTCATGTAGTAACTATCATAATACCTGGGTGATCCTAGGATCTGTGGGCCACAATTGGCGAAGTAAACTGAACTAGTGAGTCACTTGGTGGTTAAAGAAAGCAAGCAATTATAAGAAGGAATTACGTAATTGATATTACAAAATTCCACTGACTAGTTAACAGGGCTCACTACCAAATAAAAGATAAGCAAAAGTAAAAGGAAGGATTGTAAGATATCAAATATGCTCGAAATGGCAAGAGAAGACAAACTTGACGAATCATACATTGATATTTTTTCTTCTTTTTCATTGCTATTGTTTATGTCTTAAGAGTCAGGCGCATGAATAATCTGAATCCACATTCGCCTATCCTGTACTTCCTTTTGCATGACTCCTGTTAACTCCATAATTTTCTATGTAATGATGGCGATGGCGAATTCCTTTACTTCTATTATCACCTCGATTTAGATTTCAGATTTTTTTCAGGTCTCCTTAAGTATCTCTGCACTGATCATGTCAAAAGCATCTAATCTAGCTCCCCTAATACTTCTACTAATACGTTTTACACCTGCACTTTTAAATATTTCTTCATATTTCAGGTTATTAAAGAACGAGATTTTCATGACCCAACCTATCATACTTACCTCTGTACTTATTAGCATATTATTTTCTTTCTTTGCGATGCCTGTGTCTCTGCCCTGCAAACCTTGTGTGTGTGGTTTGTTTTTTTACCGTCTCAGGTATTTTCTTATTACCCACTACTTACTTGATATTTACTCACTGAGGACATGAAATAGGAAGTTGCTTACCGAAATGCAAAACATTTAGTTATGTGGACAGTTTTTATGGAAGCAAATGATGATAAGATCACTTATAGATGAAAAAATTGAAGGAAAGAAAACAATGCGAGGGCTAAGAGCTAAGTTTTTGAAATGGTATAGTTTATCAATATTCAAACTCACTGAACATATAAAGAGTAGACTGGGTTAACATAATCTGGTTGCGAAATTCACTAAAAGCTCCTTTATTAGGTATTCCCACCAGCAACGTTGCTTTTGTTGCACACTTAATGGTATTGAAAGTTTTAGAAACTAAATTAGAGATTGCTCTTAGCAAGTTAGCCTTAAGGGCTTTAGCTAATACAGATTGGGTTTTAAATACCATGAGTTTTCGTGTCTAAATTCTGGTCTGAAAAGTTCCTTTTACAAGTTAACTTATAATCTTTGGTTTATTCTACCAATGCCACGTCTTTACACCTTTCAACTTGGTTATATAAGATACCTTTAAAAAAGCACGAAAATGTGAGCCATTGAACTGGTCCATCGGTCGTAAAATTCCTGTTTTGATAGAATGCTTTTAAGTTAATCTCAGAGTGGAAGCGAGATCAGTTGCACCATGTATTATTTAAGCCAGCTACACTTATTCATAAGTAAAATTTTCTGTTAAAATTATGACAATATATACGTTTATCATACTAGTCAAATAAGTAGAGGACAGAGGATACTCCTTTTTAAAATCCAATTTTTTTAACAATTGTTTAAATGCCATGTAAGCTGCTCATGATTACGTTTCTTTGAACCTGCAATTAAGGATTTATAACGAGATTTAAAAGTATTGTTAATTGTTTGGGCTAGAGATAGAATTGATGATTTGCCCAATTCTCCGACTAAGTTGAACAAACTTGCTCAAAAACGGTAGTATATGGCTTGACATGGTATTTTATTGAGGTCAAATGATTTTGAAATCTTTGGTTTACATTAAGAGATTCCCAATGACATGCTAAAGATCAAGTGATTGCCTATTCATAATAGACAAACATGGTAACATATGTTACAATTAAGTTATCTTAGCTTACTAGTGACAATGTTGACTAAACATCAAGAGATTGACTATTCATTGTACATAAACATGGTAACACATGTTACAATTAAGTTATCTTAGTTTAGTATTGACAGTGTTACCTAAAAAAAACCCAAGAAACAAATAAACTATTGGTAGACTTTCTTGTAGATACGTTCAGCTAAAGGTCTGTTTAACTGTCTAGGAATACTGAGCAGAATTATTTGCTTATGAGGAAAAAATCACACATTGAAAGCAATTTAAACATCTGTCTAACAAGAACAGACGTCGTGCAAAATCTTTCAACTCATTGCTTTGATTATCTGTTTCAGTTGATGCATCTATTGTACAGGCAAATGGTACTGCAAAGTCGGATCCTAGATGCTACAAAATTGGACTCGTTCAGCCACCACAGTTTTATATTACTTGCTACAGTCTTTCATATATCATGCTACAAACTTCTTTCGAATTCTTTTTACACTACTTTCAAATATGTGAGAAGCGACATCCAAACCCAAATTGTCACCCAAAATGTCAACTGTACATTTTGTTTCAAACCAACACAACCAGACCTCAAAACGTCAAACGTGACAAAAGAAATTTCACTCCCTAAAATTCGGTAGGTGTAGGCCTAAAAATGTTTTTAAGTCCCTCAATGGCACTAAGCTTCACAACGGCTACGTTTATGGATGTAGAGTCTTGAATACTATAAACAAACATATTCAATTGGAAACATACTCCTTATAGGATAGTAACATCATCATTAGTAAAGCTCGTGAATCATGATATAGTGTTAAACCATTTAATTACTAGCGGGCACTCGTCAAACTGATGGTCACGAACCATTCACAAGTTCTGTAATACTGGTCATAAAAATAGCTACAATTGTAACTTTCAAGAAACACTACAAGTTTTCTTTTTGAAAAATATTTCTTGTTTTGGAAACCACTGGCGGCTATCAGGGATTCGAACTAAAAGTTCGGGGTCTTTGTTACAGTAATCTATAATCTATTATTCGATTTGTCATCATAACAATACAAGCACTTAACAGGTTACATTTATTAGCATAAAACTGGCTACTGTAACAAATTTAAAACACCTTTCAGAACTACTTAATCCTACGCCAACTTAGGTACTTTTAAACTCTCTCTCTCTCTCTCTCTCTCTCTCTCTCTCTCTTTCTCTCTCCCCCTCGATTTTCTATCCAAGAGCGACAGTCTACATAGAACCAAACAAAATATTGGCTAAATAGGACCCAGATGATTTCAGGCTCATCATGATGGATATCTTCCAGTAGGCAAGGTTTTCCATGACAAGGAGTCTCCTCTTAGTCGCTGTCACTGTCAGAACAATCTTCCCTCGTGGTATTTAGTACATCATTGATGATGCGTTGCTTTGTCTACTTCTTTGCTAGCGCTTGTGAGGAATTGTTGCCACTCGCTCGTCTCTATGTGTCTCCGATGTCTTTGCGAGTGTGCTCTTCTTCATTTTTATGACGACTTAAACAAGATTTCCTTGTAAAAATCCACTCAAACGTTCACAGGAAAACGATGTTTTAAGATACGTACCCTGTCGGCGTCAATGAAAGATTCCGTCATGTCTAGTTTAATCTGCTTTTGACGAAGTTGTGCTTTTGTTCATCATTTTGCTGTCTACAATCTCCATGCGTGTGTTCGTTACGTGTGAAGCTTTGAAAGAAAGTGTCTTAATGCCCTTCTTTGCAGGAGGCTGTGGATTTGAACAAACAGTAATATCTCAAAACTTCTCAGGCACTTTTTCAACTCCTCTGATTGGCATGCTGAGCAGTAAAGGGCATCGCTGCACTTCACATTCACAATTTCATTCAAATGATGATCCAAATGGGAAAACGTTTGTTTGAATTTTCCAATTATCTCTTGGTATTTGTACAGTTAGGTCAAATGAGAGCTTGAGAAGTCTTTAATTTTTTTTTATAGTCCTTCCAAAGAAGTTTATCTTGCCGACCATGAACCGGTTCCACCGAAAGGTCGATTCCGTCAAAAGCTACATGCTTCCAATATTAAGAAAGTTCATCATGGCCAGTGTTGTAAATGACTCTCTTTTTGTTTAGTCTCTCGTCTTCCGTTATCTCTGTCTTAGGGCGCGGAGGTTCATTCTCCCCTTTAATTGTAGCTTTAAATACCACCCCCGATAAATTGTTGCCCAACACTTACCACACAATTTCGATGAAATTAAAAACAGAATAATGGGCTGCATAGGTCAAGGTGCTGAGAAAATCCAGGTATAGTTTGTGGAATGAATGGTAGAAATAAAGTTCATTTAACAGAAAGTAAGAATAAAAATTAGATCTTCTTCCTGAAACAACCATGAATATATTCTTTTATATTTTTCAACTTCATTCTTCAACGATGGATATAAAACCAGTTAGTTATGTATCAACGCTTATTAAGTTAAATCACTCTGCACATGATCTCGTTGCAACTGGCCCAGATTATGGTTCTGGAATGTCGACCCTCCCAAGGTTATTTTATGTCACAGTACAGTATTCAGTCAGCTTTTTTACTTGGTACTGTTCAACAGAATCTCCTTAAGGAGTGATGACGCAAACTGTATTGATATCTTATCAAAGTGCCGTATATTAATTGTTTATTAATTGGAGATTATGTCATGCTACTTCTCCCTTTTACCTCACGGAAAGCTGTCTCTTTATTGTTTGTAAAGAATAGAACAATTTTACATGAAAAGAAAGATGCAGTGGCTTGCGACATCACATCTATATCTTCACTTTCGGCTTCGTAGAGATTCAAATCTATGCAGGACTCATCCAGATCAACATTGTAGGTTTTTTTTGGAGCAGCACTTGTTTGTTTGTGTTTAATTCAAATTTGAAGGTATACAAACATTCTGGAAGCGTTAATGTAATATTCAAGTAAAAATTGATTTGTTCTGATTTACAATAAAAAAACCCACATACTTCTGCTGCTTGCAATCATAAAATCAAAACTATGTGGTAAAGCAGGCGTTTCAGAATCGTAAAGTGAAGGAGTTATAAGAACATGCAGTAAATCGGCTGTTTTACCCTCCAGGTCCACTTCTTGACTTACTTGTATGCGAGCTTTTGCTTGAAGGAACATATGACAAGACACGTTTAACAGAAAAACTGATACTGTGGACAGAAATTTGGAATAGATTATTCGTTGGGAAGGTACGCTGTACTTGATGGTATCTGGATATTGCAGGTCCACCAACCCAACATTAACGCTTTCCATGTCATTAATTAAAAGCACGCTGTATTATCATTAAATAAGAATACATCTTGTTACGAGCAAATAGATAGTGGGAATCATGATGAAGCTTGCGATAAGAATTGGCTTTAGTAGCAGCACTTGCGTCGTTATGCCTTCTACGCCTTTCACTTCATCCAAAACCTTCATTCGAGGCTTGAAAAATTCTTCCGTTTGTAGTTAGAGATATCTTGTGCTTTCAACTGCAGTAAATTTCAAGTAAAGGTGATCCTGGATCTAGAAAATTGATACACGCCGAAGATCAGCCAGTTTCTCCTCTGCGTCTACTTTAAGCAGAAAATCCATACTACTTGATGAATTTGGCTACCTCGACAATAGTTCCCGGAAATTTAGAAACGATCAATGATTTCCCCCTTTGAGAAACATACCTAACAATTAAGGAACATTTGATCCTGAAATGATCAAAATCCTTAGAACACCGAGCATGAACTCAGATGACATGTCTTTTATAAAGAAAAAATATATACTAAAGTTTAAAAAGTGAATTTTCAATTGCAACGTTTGAAGACTTAAAATTCCAAAAAGTGAAATTCATTTATTACTATGTTTACAAAACAGAATGATGCAGATAAAACGACAATGGATTCAAGCGTACTCGATCAAGTTTTTTCTCCGAAGCAGAAAAATAATTGCAGTTTCTCGACTCTCTCGTAAAGTGCTGCCTTCATAAAATTTTCCGCTGGGTTTGTTTTCATCGAATCAAAAAGAGGCAAGATTAAAAATGAGAAGTGAATTTACAAAGCAAATGATAAAAGTGACCGACACAAAACTGCTAGCTGAACTGGCACAAGAGTCTGGTCATGTAGATCAATTTGATTTGTATTTTGCGAATACAACACTCCGAGAAATATGATGAGGTAAATTTTCTTTTGTTCAACAAATATTAGCACTGTAAATCAAGAAAAGTGGCAAACTACTACGGGAAAATGTTAAAGACCAAAATTCACCCATGTATAAAGATACAACTGAGATTTTGAGTCGCAATTTGGGTTTGAATGTCATCCCTAATGAGGTTTGAATAGTTCTGGAAGAAGAGACAACAATCGTACAGTAAAACATGGCTGACGAACACAGTTCGGGAGAATCATTTTCAGATGAGCAAACAATACGGGGTTAAAAGTGGAAAAAGATATGAAAATAGAAAAACGGAAAGAAAGGAGTATTACAACTCTTGGAGATTTGATAAGAGTATGATCTTTTTTGTCCTACATTTTCGAAGACTATACATACATAACGCATATGAGTATACAAAACGTGAGAAACAAGATTCTGCATTCAATGATTGTAGAGGTGAGAAGAAAACACGATGAAATCACGAAATAAAAACTAAAAGTAAAAATTCTCATGCAGAGCTTGGTCGATATATTGGAAAATTGAGAAAGGCCAATGCTGGTCAAGCTGTAATTAGTTTGCATATATAGATCCTTGTGAATTTATTGGAAGAGACTGCAGTTTCTCATTCATTGCAATCAAGAATCTACTTGGGGAACTAAAAGATACAAAAGTGGTTCAATTGAAAAGGACACTCAAACCAAAGCGAAATTAACGCAAAAAAAAAATACAATGTTTTTAGTGAAAAAAGACATTGAGATATGGGAAGGGTGTTCAAATATGTTGTCACCATCGAAGTGTTCACAAATGAATCGCAACAAAAACCTTTAATCTTTACACTTTGTGTTCATGAAAAAATGTACCTATTGGATAAATGAATCCGTGAATTTGCGAAGAACGGAATAACAGATTTACCTTTTGAAGCTAAAATGGGAACTATGTCATCAGGTATTCCAATAAAAATACATAGTTTCATTTAACTGAGCCATTACCGGGCTGTTAGTCAATTTAACTATTAAACCGATATGCCGAGATCAGACAATGAGACATTGATATTCTACTAAACATATTATGATCAGTTTGAATACCTTATCTGAAATGTTGAGAATTTCCTTTGCATTTTAGGTGGCGTTTCTTGACTACGTTCATGGTGGACTCATATTATAATAGTTTAACTGTAATAGTTAATAGAATACATAGTTTCATTTAACTGAGCCATTACCAGGCTGCTAGTCAATTTAACTATTAAACCGATATGCCGAGATCAGACAGTGAGACATTGATATTCTATTAAACATATTATGATCAGTTTGAATACCTTATCTGAAATGTTGGGAATTTCCTTAGCATTTTAGCTGGCGTTTCTTGACTACGTTCATGGTGGACTCATATTATAATAGTTTAACTGTAATAGTTAATAGAATACATAGTTTCATTTAACTGAGCCATTACCAGGCTGCTAGTCAATTTAACTATTAAACCGATATGCCGATATCAGACAGTGAGACATTGATATTCTATTAAACATATTATGATCAGTTTGAATACCTTATCTGAAATGTTGGGACTTTCCTTAGCATTTTAGCTGGCGTTTCTTGACTACGTTCATGGTGGACTCATATTATAATAGTTTAACTGTAATAGTTAATAGAATACATAGTTTCATTTAACTGAGCCATTACCAGGCTGCTAGTCAATTTAACTATTAAACCGATATGCCGA
>RDPX01000109.1:1120325-1131924 GCA_003991215.1 Morbakka virulenta | reverse complement strand
TGCCCCAATGCCCCAATGCCCTTGTATAAATTCCCCTGTATTTTATTCAGTGTCAGTTAATCCAAGGGGCAATAGGAGTTCTCAGATACGTTTTGCCTTAGGAAATCATAAAGAAAAAAGGTTGCAAGAACGATGCTTTCGACTGAATTGGGTGATAATAAAATTGGTGCTCTAAAGAAACCCCATCTGTTTGAAACAATCCAGAAAAGTATTTTGATATTCTACGAGGTCCGCTGTTTCAGTAGTTGTAAATTCTCTTTGGGGGTAACATTTTATGAGGTTTTCCTTTAGTGCAAATGCGTCATCCCCCAGCTGAGCGTAAGATGTTGTGCTGCTACTATCCACCAAATTTCTTGGACCAGGAATCCTAAGATTATTTTTCCCGATTGTTTTGAAATGTGTGAAGTACTACAAATGTCTCCGTTTCTACATCTACTGTAAGCCCCAACATCTAAATATACAGTTGAACCTCGATTATCCGAACAATAGGGGCGGGAAGCAATTTGTTCGGATAACTGATTATTCGGATAACTGATTATCCTTAAACAAACGACACCTTACTCGATATACACGTACACATATTTACGTTAGACCACACATTTATATTTACCCGGAACGGAAAACCTTATTCGGTTAATCCAAAATTCGGATGATCGCTGTTCGAATAATCGAGGTTCAACTGTAACCATTTTTGGAGTTGGTTCCTGCTGAGGAATCTGTATGTTTATAATTATAATAGAAAGAGCCATCGCCAGCACGATTTTGAATACTAATGTACTTTCCATCAATTGCACTCATAAGACTCAGAAAAATTTCAACGAAAGCTAAATTGCTCGGTAATTTAATTCCATATTTAACTGTATTTGGTAACTTTATGTAGATGTTTAATCGACTATTAGTTATTGCTCTGCATACCTCTTGCACTATGAAGGGTATTGCCCTTCATGATATAGTAAATTAAATTGATTAGGAGCAATACGTTCCCCCACAAAGTAAAGGGTGAGAGTGGAGGGAATTTCTTACATGGATTTATTGGTTTCAAGTCATCCTTTGTTAATTCTAAAAGAGTGATGGCTTGCTCTATTATTGACAAAAAATTTGTCCTACCTCATTCTTGTAATGTCACCAAATGCTTTGATATCTTCTACACAAAGCTCTTCTCCAATAGTTGTACACAACCCCTTTTCTTCTCTTTTCATTTTCGTGTTCTCCCTCTCACATTATTTTCCGCTTCGTTTTCTACCATGGTTTCGAGGACAACAATTCCTAACAATACTCTTAATACAGCTTCGCTCGTTACATTTATAATGTGGCTAAAGGACTACCATGAAATCATACATGACCAATTCACACTTTAAACAAGCATGGTCTGATTTTGTTACAGAATTTGCTTCTGGAGCAAAGGCGAGCTGTGGTTTAGTCCTATTTTGAAAATAGGATCCTTGTGCAACAACTTATATCTCCAGGGTTATTGAAAGAGCAGTTTATGACAGATGCCATATTCCCAAATTTTGTAATTGTTGCTCTGAAATCAGTGCCTTAGATTTAAGAATATGAAGGATGTTCCTCAAGAGAAGGTAACAAAAGAGGAGATGTTCTAAAACATTAAGAAAATGGGCTTTCCTGTAAACTAGATACAACCATTTTAAGAACGTTTCTCTAAATAATTTAATGTATGTATTAAATACTTGAAACTGAAATGCATTCGGCATAAGGTACTTTCCCTTGTATTGAAACTATACAATAATGTTAGTAAGTTACAGTAAGATATGATGGACAGGAATAAGTAGCATTCAAAACTTTGCAAAAGCTCAACGAGTAAAGGGTATAGTCTAAACGTTTAAAAAATTGCAAGTCAGAAACCATTCTGCTTTGAATGACCGTTGTAGACTTGCAATAGGGTAGCGATCTGAAGATTGATCCTTCTGGATATTTAAAATTTGGAGGTGGTCCATTTATTGAGATTAAAGGCAGGGTTGAAATATTTTCTACAGTCAGTCGAGTGCGGAGATCAGAACAGACAATGTTTACTTTCCAGAATCCTCTTTCTTTTTCAGCAGAACTGCTTGATAACTTGTTTAAGACTTAACTGAGAGGATGAGTAATAATCTTTGGGGTATTTGCAATAAATTCTTTGTATAATGGAAAATTTACTGCATTGAAATACAGAACATTTCATATAGCTTTGTTACCATTGATTCACCTTCTACCAATGGTCATTCGTCTAGATCAAGCTCTTTGCTAGGAAGAAGAGCTGTTTCACAATTCCATCACCGTCTTTTCTTGTCATTCTCAGAGGTTATTTGTCGATTAATACTTCCGAGAAATTTCCCTTTTCCAAACATGTATAACTCTTCCTGTTCCATACTAGCGTGGAAGTACCACTATAGAAAAAGGACCTTAGCCAAAGATCATTCTGAAATCATACTTTCAATCATTTGTCCCAGTTGCTTTAGTCTTCATCAGATATTATGGTCTCTCTTCCACTCTAACCAACAATAACGACAATTAGGCAAGGCAATTTTTCAAAAGCGCTACCTGCTTAACAAAATGGTGTGTTGTTATTTTACTGGGAAAATGTTTGAATTTTTAATTCCTTTCATAGTTATGTTTTATGATGACTTATTGCAATGTGAATAAAGCCCTGGATGGTTACTCCACAGAATCTCCACTGTGTGGTAAGAAGAGGTCAACTAGTGAATGATGAATACTTTGCCCACCTTCTGTAAGGAAACACTAAAACTTGAAATAGAATTTGACTCGCTTTGTAACTCAGGTAAAGATTAATAGACATACTATAGTTCTTTAAAGAATAACTGAATAGAGTAAAAGTCGTTCACAGTATCTCTTGAAGCAGTCAAGGTTAATTCATGTTGATGCTAGAGGCAGTGTCACAAGATAATTGACAGATTTTAAACTTTGTATTAACACTACTTTTGATCCTACTAAAGTGCCGTTACTTTTATATGCAGTAAGATGTTTGTCTCGCCTGAAACCTTGCTTTGAAAGAGTACCAAGAAGAGATTTTCGTATTGAAGATGCATCTAAACCATTTAACTCACAACTTTCTTGGAGTACGTTTCAGGTATTTCATCAACAGTAACTCGCAGGTAAATGATGAGACATCATTTTTTAAAAGAAACATTGGGTTTTTTACACTTAGTGCAATTTTTTTTTCCTTTTCTCTTTTTTCCCACAAAACCTTGTTTTCGTGTCATCTGCAATTCATCGCACAATCCCTGTGCATTTTGTTCTCCAAGGGAGAACGTAGGCAAGGTCGACATTGACCTTTCCTTCTATTCACTCATGGTTAATATAGAAACTTTACAATGCTGACATACCACGTCCATTCACACTTTTGCATTTGTTGTTACCAAGGCACCAGTCGGCGGTAATTCCAAGGGTCTGATTTCATTAAGCAGTCAAACTGAGTATGTGTCAAGCATGTACAACGATCGGCAATGGCTCCCGACTGGATGCCAAAAGCTATTACTTTTGCTGTGCTATTTTAAATGTCTGCGTAGTCATTTTTACCTTAACTTGTGCTTGTCACTATAAAAATAAAGTTTTTGTAAAACACCTTGATCTTTTATTTTACATTTTACTTTTGGTGCTCGGTGAGTGTGTCTTGCATTCATCTTCTTGTTACATCAACACAAATGGAACCAACAAGGCTAAAAAAAGCAATTTTTTGTAAAAGATTGTGTGTGACCCGTTATTTTCTAACAAATTCAAACTTTAAATTTTCAAGAATCAGTGTAGTTTTCCAGTGCTAAGTACTCTGTCAGACCATCTATAAATATCACCAATCTGTAACCATTATTTTCAAATGTGACATCCAGCTGTTATCACTCATTACAAGAGGCAATGTTTATGTATTTCTCCTTAGAAGCAAAAAAAGTCACTCAAAAGACACGTAAAATATATCGACAGCAGATGATTTACTCATAAGGTTGGTAAGTTAAAAATCGATTCAACCATAGTTTTCCCAGTTATAAAGAAGGCCCCCCTCTAAAATCTGTCTAGATTGTAAAAGGAGGCCTGTACCCGCCTAAGCCCCCTAAAGAAACTTCTGGTTGTCATAAACCATTTTTCATTTCTACAGTTATTAAACTGTCATAATTCAAGAGCTTCTAAAAATCCAAGTTTCAAGGGCTGAGTTCTCTCTAATCATAGTAGAGCCTAGTACAAAATATGGGTACTTTCCATGAGAGGGTTTGCAATTCCTGGCTCTTCAAAAAATCAGAATTTAGCCACTGATAACTGATTAGTATTCCTTCCGTTGTACTGGATTGATCTTGAGCACTTCACTTATACAGGTAGTATAAGTATTTCTGTTAATATTTTAATGTTATATTGTAACGGGTGGAAACTAAATAAGTGAGTTGAGATTGGGGTTTGATTTTCATCAAATTCAAATTCTGTTTACATGCTTGCTTTTGCGACCGTGCGTGCGTGCGCGTTTGTATTTGTGATATGACTGGAATACCACACCAGGCAAAGTAGAAAGCTCAGATTTGGTAACAGGATACTTGGCAACCCTCCGCTGAACATAAGCTATGTTGTCAGAGGAGGACTGGGAAGTCCACCAGGGCCAAAATAGGCAGGCATGTGATCCTGCTATCAAAGGCAATGATCTGATGATAATGATGATGATGGTGATGATTATGGTAATTCAAAAATAATATTTAAGCAATTAATATAGAAAGCTTAAGTTTGGTTTCATGTTACCTGACAACTCCACACTGAACACACGCTATGTTATATTTTGATATGTTCATCAGGCTGGCGCCAAGACCAAAAAGGGGGACCTATAATCAATTTTTTAAATGAGAGTGATTAGAGTTACCTTCGCCAGTACTATATATACTTATGGTTAACGAGTTACAATTAGAGACAAAGTAAGCAAGTTGATGATAAACTTTCTGTTTCTAACCGCTGTTGTGGCATCTCTGTCATAATAAAAGAAGAACTTGCGAAAATCTTGATATTGGTTGAGGCAGATGTCATACGAGAATTAAACTCTTACTTTTTTGTATTGGTATATAAGCCAAGGGCATATGGATCGTACAGATTTTCTTTTTATTGGTTCACAGTCAAAAACTAGCTCAGTTGCTACACCAACGTTTTCCTGTATTCATAGAACCTCCAAGATGTGAAAATTGTTCTTGGTCTTGGAGGAAGTTGCTTGAAGGTAACAAAAGAAAATGAAATAAAAAGGAATGCTCCTTCGGGACCTCAAGTTAAAAACAGGTAGAATAGCTAGGGGAAATATTATGATTTTTGGCTTTCAGTATAACAAAATGGGCAAACACCAATGAAATAACATCTCGTCAAGAACGTATTTAGTTCTTAAATCAACTGTTCTTGGAATTATGAAGTCATATGAAGAGGATAAAGTAAAAATTAGCTGAGAACTGTTCGGTTTACCACGGAAGATTTCAGGAGCAAAAAAAACCAATGCTCCCAAGGGACATTTATAAAAAGGATACAGCTATGATCGGAAGCATGAGAGCAGCAAGGTGTGTTGTGAATTGTAATTGCCATTTCAATTACCAAAGGAATAGCAGTGGGCAGCGGTTTATTTTTTCTAAAAGAGAATGATATTAAATTGGCATTTCAATTCACGTGGTTTTAGTCCCAATTCAGAAACCTTGAGTTTAGCAATCGCAAAGCCACGACAGCAAAGCAACCGTTGTCCTCAGGCTTTTAAAAAGAAATTGGCTTTAGTTTTTACCGATGAAGTAAGGAGGTGATCAGTGGTCAAATGAGAATAAGACTTTGAAGCTTCTGAATCAGATTATTATCGCCAATGTCAATAGATTTAAAGGGCATCTCCATCTTTGCGAAAATAATGGGTCTTGATTGCAGATGTATTTGAATGACGATGGACAGATACGCTGGAGGGAATGGTTTTCAGAGACCATGGAATGATGTTATCCATACCAAAAGTATGATATACTACCTTCAGCCATCAATTTATCTGGAAGTCGTACATGAAAGCCTTTTACGAAAAACTTGTCACAAAAGTGGTACTCGGAGCAAGTGCAAGCTTAAAAAAGAAATGGTTTCAGTGTCGAAACGTACCAGTGAATTTACGTAAAAGTCTGCTGAAACTTGTCCATGCGAAATGGGTCACTGAGTTCTACGATCACGTGCTGGTCAATAACAATGTAATCAGAAGAGGCTGGGAAAGATAAGGAATTAGTGCTATCATAAAAGAGAACAACTAGAAAGAGGACCCTTTTGAGTAATATCTTTTGGAAAATAATGTAATCTAGCCAGACAGAGTATTGCTGACCGTAGAGCAGAGTGTAGTTTTTTCACTATGGGTTCCTCTCCATGTGTTTTACTAATTTCACATATCTTGGCTACATTTTATTAGGTATCTACTCGCATGTACGTACTTTGTAGGGACGGATCAGTGTAGGTGATTTAGAAGTGCTACTTCATTATAGGTGTTTTCCATGAGATCATTAACTTTATCAAGGAAAGTGGTGATGGACGAGTTTGACCAGTATCGACTTTGGAGATCTCTCTAGGAATGAGATATATTTAAATAGAATGAGTAGTACACGAATTTATATTAAAGTACCGTAAATGAAACGTTACTAAGTGGAAGGCATATCTAGCCCTGTAAATTGCTCTAAACTGCTTGATATTGAAATTTTCATTATTTTTAAAGGTTCACCAACAATGCACTATAGCAGAATCCCATTTAAAAATTGGTGGATTTGCACTATCGTCTTAGATGAATTTGAATCAGACAATTTTTCTAAAAATACTAGGCATACCCTGTTTTAATCTATTGATCAATCTTTAGCACGTACGGTATACGTACTTGACGTCACACTTGTGAAGACCAGGTTGTGCTTTGTCAAAAATGGAAGAGTTTTATGCCACATGAAATTTACTGTGAATGTAGTGGACAGTTACCGTGAGATTCATTTACCCTAACGATGTGTTGGACAACATCATTGAGTATAAATATTTATTTTCCAAAACTTCTGTCAAACAAATCTCTTAAAAGTGCTCTGTATAGCTAAAACTTGCATAGGCTTAACTTCCACTGAATACTAAATAAAATTACCAGACTTTTCCTAAATGCTGTTGTCATACTGCACCTAAAGTAACTTATCCATCAATAAGTTTTAAATATTTAACAGGCTCCATTTCTTCTTTCTGAAATTTTCGTAGTTTAAATAAAATCATTAAGATAACCGTTGAAACAGGTTTAACTCGAACAACTAAAAATACAGGATGCAAGATCGTAAAATTAAGAAATAGGAACGGGTATGGCCAACCTAACACACTATTAAGTATTCCCATAGGTGAAATATGGATGGCAATTAGTTTCATGACATCAATGGTTGTTAACCTGGAATTTTGACTTTATACAGAAACCTGTCAAAAGTTACAGCCTAAAAAATGCTGATGTAGCGAGTTGAAAAGGATAGCAAATATTAGGTGTGGCTGAGGAGAAATTATAAAAGGAGTACTTTTAAATTAACTATACTGCAATTAGTCATACTATAGGCTGTGGCCTCATTAAAATAAATTAGTGTGAATCGTTTAGTATGTAAGAAGCCCCATTGAGAGGGAAGCCCTGAAACAGCTTTACATTACCTTTCTATAACAGAAGAAATGCTTTAAAGCCTCATATAAAAAGCCCTTAACTGATAAGAATAGGATGAGGTGTTTAAAATTCAATAGGAAAGGCTGAATTAAGCTTTCTTTTTTCAGCTTTAACAGCAAGTTCATCTTTCGTACGTCTCTCTTGATAAGCAGCATGGCCATATTCTAGAGCTACATAGTGTGATGGCCATTGCTATCAGTTGTATAAAGCTTATATAATTTTTATTTTGCTTTGTCTTACTTACAAATTGTGACATTGGTTAAGTGTTACACAAAGGTTTTATCTAGTCTGGTTGCATTTTTATCTGCTAGTTGATGTTACCTTTTATTCTGTGGTGCAGTGTTCTGTTAAAATGCTACATATGCTCAATCATCACTTACGGCTGTGAAATGCGGACGACAAAGAAAAGTACTGAAACAAGAATAGAAGCCTTGAAATGTGGTGTTACCGTAGGATGGATAAAGTGTCTTGGAATGAAAAAAAGACAAATGAAAGGGTCCTGAATGGTATAGAAAAAAGCAAAACAACCCTACTATACACAATAAAAATACGAAAAGTTACATTCTTTGGGCGCATAAGGCGGCACAATTCCCTTCAAAAAATGATTATGGAAGCCACTATTGAGGGTAATCGAGGAAGAGGAAGAAAAAGGACCAGCTGGACAGACAACATTGCTGATCCGATGAAGAAAAACATCAACAAGTGTGCTAAACTGCCATCAGGCACACAAGTGCGGAGGACTATGACAGCCAACCTTTTTGGGATGCCACCCCAGTAAGGATACGTGGCCAATTGGTAAAGTCAACAAATTTCCATGCAAGAGTTTCATGGCTCAAACCCCGAACACGTCTCTTGAAGTACTGAGCATAACTTCTTTCTCCGTTATAAGTGACAATGTACTGACTTGGATTGTTTTCGGAAGTAGAGTATGGAGAGAGAAAAGATCAAAAAGAAAAAAAACCAAATATGACAAGTAATCTTCTGCACTAAAATTGCTTAAAGCCTTGTTTGGGTTGGAAGACCCAATAAAAAAGTTATAAGCTGCGCTCTATTCTTTAAAATCTCTGGAGTTATTTTTTAAAAGGGTGTGATACAACTGTAATAGTAAGTGTGTGCGTGTGTGTTTTTATATGTCGGTCTGTAAGGTCAGGTGCTAAGTAATGTCATTTCAAGGCTGTTTTTTTTATTGTAGGAATAATTTTGTTATTTCATTTTGGCAAAATTTGCTTAATTTTAACAATAATTTGTACTGAATCCGATTTGATTTTATTTGCATGTATTCAATAACTTGGCGATCTACCTTTTATGTTTTTTCTGGAGTACGTGCATACCAGTAGCAGCTCCAATGCACTTATATGCTTGTTTGAACATAACATAATGGTGCTTAAAAAAAGATGAAAAATCTCAAAGTACAGTATTAGAGGTTATATGTACGATTTTACAGTACGTGTCTCTAGGTTTGTCAGCTTCAAATTTTTGACACAATTGTTATTTGTAAAGAAAAACGTTGTAAAGAAAGTACATTAATACATTTGAACGTGTTTTAAAAGGATATCGAAACTCAAATTTGCCAAAATTTATGTGAAAAAAATTTGAATAAATTCAAGGCAAATCGTCCAGATTGAATTCTTTTCATATTATTGATTTTTTTAATTTGTTTTTTACTCTCAATACATCCAACACAGGTGTAGTTTCAGGTGTTGGTTGAATTTTGTCTTTTTGAAATATGGATTTGTTTACTCGAGTCCCTTACTCCTTGTTGCCTTAGTCTTTGATCATAAAAAATGTTTTTGTTTCCTAAAAATATTTACAAATGCCCTAAAACATCAAAGATCTTTTTTACCTTGTTTTTCTTCTTTTATTCATGTTCTGCTCTGTTTTAAATTACTTTTTATGCAGTTTTTGTAGTTAGTGATATGAAATATTAGGAAGTTAGACGGAAAAGTTTTGATAACCCATTTTAAGGGCAAGGCTGTACAATGCACTGACTTCCTGTCTACTAAATAAAGTGGTTTTTTCCTTTACTTGGAAAACACATTATTTTAAGTGCTGTACAAAAATTTTGATATTAACTTTTTTGTCTAAGTCCACCTTTTCTGTCTACACTTAAATTGATTTTCTACCGGAGTCTACATATTGTCTGTCTTCAAGATCAAACTTCATGACTGCACCCATGTTTGAATTAAAAAATCCCCCTAAAAACCCCAGTAGAATGGAACAAGCCGGTCAAGACAAAACTGTGGAGCTTGACTCCAGCAATACGTTTCCTGTCATCCACCGACGGAGAAAGGTTTCTCATTGTCGGTGTTTCTTGATCCACAAGTACCATCTGCAAACACAGAAATCGGAAAGAGACAAAAAGGTGCGGGAAAAATGTAACAAAGTGGGCGCTGTCTGGATCGTGATACAAGGTTTTTACCAGACTGGGGCTTGAGAGGCTGAGATAAAACACACTGAAAGACAATTCACAAATTCCTAACAAAAATGCCGGTACTTGTTGTCTATTCCCCGCACCAAAGATTAAGTAGACCTTTGTCCTGTAAAAAAATTTTCCTGGCATAGTCATCGCTTTGATAGGATTAGTTGACCAACATAATATTCAATTTTGAACAAGATATTTACACCGATTATAGAGGAATAATTGTTCTTTCGTTTGATATATAATTTTTTGATATAAAATTTTTTTTATAGAACAGAAGTTTACTTAATCTTTGGGGTGGGGGGATAGACAACAAGTACCAAAATCCCCTTTAAGGTGTTTTATTAAAGTCACCTTGATAGTTGTGATTTATCTTTTTCTCAGCAGGGATTTCAAAGCCAGTAATTTAAACTTTGATCAAAAGCTTAATAACTCTAAGATAAATCGAAATGTTTTCTCTTCAAGGTTAGGTGTATTACAAAAGATTGTCAGTGCCCCAACTATATTTCCTGTTTTCTTTCAAAATTTGGATAGTTTTTCAAATGTGTGCATTATTACCTATTTTCTGATTCATGATATACTACATACTGTTACATAGCGTTGGGGGTAGGAAGCGTAATTGCCAAATGCCAGCAAGGAAGGCTGAGATGGTTTGGACACGTACGAAGAAGAGACGAGGATTACGTCGGGAAGAAAGTAATGGAGATGGTCGTACCGGGGAAAAGGAAACGGGGAAGTCCGAAGAGAAGATGGAGTGATAGTGTTGAAGACGACATGAAGCGAGTAGGCGCCTCGCCGACTGACGCCCAAGACAGGTCGAAATGGAAGAAGCTAGTGTCAGCCACAGCGACCCCTGACGGCAAACGCTAGAAGAATAAGAATAAGAATATACTACATCCTGTTATCTCCTCAGTTTTTTCTCCGTTAATTGTATAAGGCATGTATAACAGAGGCATAAAAAGTAATTTTGGACCAGATTACGCCAACAAGGCAAGTTACATTGTGATAATTACATGTTTTGGATAAAATTTTAAACTATAAAATATTAACATACTACAATCATCCAAAATATTTTTATTACTCCCATAAATAACTTTCAATGTTTTGAATCATTATTAATGCAGCAATTCAAACCTTCGTCACCCTTTATCCAACTAACAAAACGAATTAATACAGAGTGGTGCTTTTCATTATTTCACAAGAAAATTTCTTACCCTTATGAGCACACTTATTTCATCTCTTTGAGTGGCATGTCTGCAGTCATGTCAAGGGAGGCGTCTTAGAAGTGCCAGGAGTGGCTCTCTGACAATTCAAGGCACTCACTTAAGTCTTTGAATAATTTGGTGGTTAATATTGGATACCCGACATCAAAAGTGGTCAATGGCTCTGTCTGTGCCTCTGCATGTGTCTCTCTCCCTCACTCTCGCTCTCTCTCTCTCTCTCTCTCTCTCTCTCTCTCTCTCTCTCTCTCTCTCTCTCTCTCTCTCTCTCTATCTCTCTCTCACTCTCTCTTTTCTTCTCTCTCTCTCTCAATCTATCTCTCC
>RDPX01000109.1:1088378-1115050 GCA_003991215.1 Morbakka virulenta | reverse complement strand
TAATATTAGTAGTAGTAGTAGTAGTAGTAGTAGCAGCAACAGTAGTAGTAGTAGTAGTAGTAGTAGTAGTAGTAGTAGTGGTAGTAGCAGTGTTATTGCAACAGCAATGGTTGTAGCAGTAGTAACAAGAGGAAGAATATCACCATTGAAAATGATAGTAGTGGGAAAAGTAGTAGAAGACGTAATAGTAAGCATAGTAAAAGCAAAGATAGTGATAACAGTAATCACAGTAATAAAAGTAGTAACAGTAAGAGCAATAGGAGCATTAGGAACTGTAAGAATTATAGGAATAATAAGAACAGTAGAGACAGTAGGAATAGTAGGAGCAGTAGGAACAATAGGAACAATAGGAACAATAGGAACAATAGGAACAGTAGGAACAGTAGGAACAGTAGGAACAGTAGGAACAGTAGGAACAGTAGGAACAGTAGGAACAGTAGGAACAGTAGGAACAGTAGGAACAGTAGGAACAGTAGGAACAGTAGGAACAGTAGGAACAGCAGGAACAGTAGGTACAGTTGGAACAGTAGGAACAGTAGGAACAGTTAAAACAGTAGGAACAGTATGAGCAGTAGGAACAGTATGAGCAGTAGAAACAGTAGTAGCGGTATGAGCAGTAGGAGCTGTAGAAACAGTAGGAGCGGGAGGAACATAAGAAATTGCAGAGGCAGTAGGAACAATAGGAACAGCCGGGACCTTAAAAACAGTAAGAACGGTAAGGACTGTAGGAATAAGTAGCGGGAAAAGTAATACTGCTTAAATTTTAAAGAGATAAGACACGCAAGTTAATACTAGATTATTATAAAGATCAAAGTGAAAATTGCTGCTTTCGAGAAAGCTGCAGGATGAAAGTTTAGAGTGACAAGGTTCATAAGGTTCTAATTGAACATAAAGGAGTCCACCCTTCTGTGAAAATTAGAAGTACATGTCATAACTTTAATAATTTTAGTCTGTTTTAGACCACGTTACCAGGACAGACATTGTCATGTTAAAGAGCTTAACTTTTAATCTTTTTTTCCACTGAAATACAGTACTCTGTCAAAAGATTCTGACTAGCAACCCAAGAAAATTAGCAAAAGTTCACAATTGATAATTCCGTACTTAAAAACAACGACAGAGGGCTGGGATAAGTTTGTCAACCTTAATAGGTTGGAGATCTACACTTTTGCAAATTTCTGGGTCCCTAAACCTTTGGCAGATCGACACTTAAGGAAACATTACCGAATACTCTTCTCAATTTGGAAAGCTGTATTTACCGAAAATTAACCAACGGATATTGATGTCTACCAAAGACTGACCTATTCCTTTTTTGGAAAGTAATTTTGAACGGTTTAGGGAAAGACTAAAATTAGATCAAGAATATTTCTAAATACCGAAACAGCTTCTAATTTTAATGGATAAAACCACACATTATTTCATTCGATGAAAAAATATGCAGAAAATAACTGACAAGTAGCTGTCTGATGTGAAGCAGTCCCAGGCTAAAATAAATTTCCATAATTTTGATTTCAATTCAGCAAAATTTTGCTGCAGTGGACTTATAAACATCGGTATCAAGGTCAGTATTTGACAATCCCAACCTTGACTTAAGAGTCGGCAATGATGAAACACCATGTGCATCTTCTAACATCCTCAAACTCATGAACATTTTTTTTGTCTGATGTCGGAAGTGATTGATTAATTACTTTTGTAGATAAAGTGTAGGAAACCGTTACTTCATTTAATGCACAACGTCTGTATGTATTCCTGGGGACTGTCACAAGTATTGAGCACACTCTTGGAGCCTCCTCCATGACAATATTCGAACCCATGGCTGGTTTCACCCACATTCAAGTCTATTCACATTCGCCCCAACGACTACATTCTCCGATGATGGCACATCTCCTACAACATCCTCGAGCTCTGTGAAGAATTTATCCTTTTCTATATCAGTACAATGTGGACCGTAGGCAGAAATCACTTGAGGATCCCACCCTCGAAATTTTCACACTCATCAATCTGGCATTGAGCCTTTTGACGTGAGCCACATTTTCCTTTTGCAGTTCTTTTAGAATAATGCCCACACTGTTTCTCCTTTTCCAAGTTCCAGTATATATGATTTTATTTGTCATGATGACCAGCTTTTGCAAAAAAATTCTGATTTTTAAAAAGCGGTCTGCATCTATCTCTAGGCTTTTTTGGGCATTACTAAAACTTTGTTTTCGACATTCTTTTGTACGATAGCCTTTTTTGAATTCTTAAAATACATGTAACTAAAAGGGGCAGGGGTGGCAATTTGTCCTGTCCGTAACTTTTAACAGACAAAAAAAGGAAAGACCGAGAATGGATGATATCCACTGAACATGTGAAAGGCATCAGTGGTATGAGCGTGGAGAAATTGAAAGAACAAGTGTTATGTCGTACCGTATGTCTCTTTCAAGTAGCTACTAGGCAACGGTGCAGGAATAGCCCGCAGGTAACTGAGAACCAAGAGAGTCTACAATAATAGAAGTTTTGTTGTGTGAGGTAAACTCACTTGTTTTTATGTCAAATTAACGAGTATTGGTTTCTTCCTTATCCACCCATCAGAAAGCTATCTGTGCCCCCTATCCTACCATAGCAAAGATACAAAATTTCCTTCCGTTTTTTTCATATTAAAATATAGTTATTTCATCAAAATTAAGTTTAATTTATTTCATAAATATTATCTTGCATACGGCTGTGTAGTTACTACTTCTGTGATATTATTTTAAGTTCAAACGTTCTGCATTGAAGTGAGAATGCATTATGTTTATTATTATCGTCATACATTATCATAAATTATCTTATGAAAATTATGATACAGTCATTAATTAAATAATTGTTATTGTCCACATCAACATCACTCTCATTAATATTCTATCATAATAATTATTCTTACTAATATTATTATTGTTATTATTATTANCAGAAAGCTATCTGTGCCCCCTATCCTACCATAGCAAAGATACAAAATTTCCTTCCGTTTTTTTCATATTAAAATATAGTTATTTCATCAAAATTAAGTTTAATTTATTTCATAAATATTATCTTGCATACGGCTGTGTAGTTACTACTTCTGTGATATTATTTCAAGTTCAAACGTTCTGCATTGAAGTGAGAATGCATTATGTTTATTATTATCGTCATACATTATCATAAATTATCTTATGAAAATTATGATACAGTCATTAATTAAATAATTGTTATTGTCCACATCAACATCACTCTCATTAATATTCTATCATAATAATTATTCTTACTAATATTATTATTGTTATTATTATTATTATTATTATTTTTATTATTATTATTATCATTATTATTATTATTATTATTATTATTATATTTTAGTACGCAAAGATTTGAGGTAATGCGAATGGATATAGGTTTTTTTTAGGCCTAATTAGATTTGCTCGAACGTAAATAGTGGAAGGAAAGAAAACCGTATAAAAAGTAAATAATGGTGTAATGGCGATAAATCATTTTTATTCGCCATTACAGTGTTTAAATCAAAAGTCTGAGCAATGGCAGCTGCAATCATACAAAGCGGTACTTGTCCTTTTCCTAAATTCACTGTAAAAAGGGTGTTAATTTTTTTCAATCCTGGGATTTAGGGTTTTCAAAAGGGGTGGTCTTTTGCCCATAGTCTAGCAACTTCTTTCAAAGAGGCATAAAATATTATTGTAAATCATAGATTAATATTATGGAGAAGCCATGGGTTAATGGTTAGTGCAGTTGCACAGTAACCAAGAGGTTCCGGGTTCGCTTCCCCCAGCTGGCGAGGAGAATTTGGAACTTTACAAAAGAAAAAGCCATTGGTTGGCGTCAGGAAAGGCATCTGGCCAAGAAATTCCTCACTGTCAAATCCAAGTTCCTGTGCAGGGCACCGTCTGAGCCCCAATTGCTGGGGAAAACGACTTTAACCCCCCCGAAAAATAAATTTAAAGAAATAATATTATGAATGTCAGTGAAAAGGGTTGTAGTTAAAGTGGAATATTAGTACAAATGGGTAAATTTAAACGTGCAATGTCAGTGAAGTGGACTTTCAAAAAATACTGTGAATGAGGATGAGTACCACTTTTTATATAAGAGTGCACCCGGCCGGTTTGAGCACCAACCATCAACCATCTGATAAATAAACTGTAGGATGCCTGTGAGACCTATTTTACTACTGCAGTCTAACATTGCAACAGCTTGGTCTTAAGTATCTTCTTCATAAAGTTAACGAAAGAAATTTATATCTTGAGGCAAAGTCATCCTGTTGATAGATGTCTTTCACATAATACTTTTGATTGTGATCTAGTTGGTAAGAAAGAAAATGCGAGTATTGGATGGCACCAAAGTCTTTTTTCCTTTTGGTTTATCTCTGTGTCAAATACACTGAATACTGAAGACCATCCTTTTCGAATTTCAAACTTATGTCTAGAAAGGGACAAGAGATGTGGTGCCGGTAGAGGCATGATTTCGAATTTCACTGGGACCAATTTCTTTGTTTGGCTTGCACTCCCCCCCCCCCTCTTTTCTTCAACAAACGTTCTTGAGGGTGCCTCTAATTATAGCTGATCCTATTCGAGAGCCCAATACGCCAGAGATTTGTTAAAATTTGCTAGCTTTTCCAACAAGTGAAATCATTTGACGAAAATCTTGTCGTGTGATTTCACTTGACCTCCAGCCTCTCTTAAGTATGATCTCTGGTTGGTATATTATTTCTTCTGGTTCACTGTTCTGGATAGATTATGGTAATCTACAGCCCAAAAGCGCGAAAGAAAATGGTATTCTGCGTACGGGCAAAACTGAACCTCCAATCTAAGTTATTCGTCATGAGAAAGTACCTCGAGTAATAATGGGTTAGACCCCTGGAGAAATTCGTACTAAAGTAGTAGAAGCACTAGATCTTCTGAACTAGGTCTGTAATGAAGGCAAGCTTATTCTTAGCTTCATTACAGATTTAAGTGATAAAAAAATGGAGCAGAATAAGAGGACGATGTTTAAAGGGAAGCGAGTATATATTTGAGAGAAAAAGTCGAGGTATTCTTTTCGCTATGTGAGAAAAACGTGAAGGGACAAATAAAAGCATTGTAAGTAATTTTGTATTTACACTTCTAATTGAAAGCATTTTTCCCCTTTTCTATGTAAAAGTAGTAGTAAAATTCTTTCAAAAGTGTCTTCTAATTCCCCTTTAAATTACATATAACAAAATAACGAGCTAATTTGACAGTTAAATATGAATTACGTAAATCAAAATTAATTCACTGTGTTTTATCCTCCTTCCAATATTTCATATATTTCTGTAATACTTTCTAAAGAATATATAACTAATAAATGTACAATATTAATGTATCAATATATGCGAATATATAATATATTACGAGAATTTTATGATAATTATAATGAAAATGATTCAGTGATGATTGAAATAAAGGAAAGAAAATAAAACATCAAGTTTAAACAAAATAAAATTTCTTGTTTTAATTTTTCTTGTTAAACCAGGTATGTAGTTAAATAAAAGCACAGAACCAACTAAATAAAAAAGGAATTAATCCTCTAAAATTGGTTAATTTCTACCTTAGTGGAAACCAATGTAACTTGACCTAGTTACCAGTTCAACCAAAAACCGACAACGTTTTCAGTTTTGTTTTTTTATGTACTAGTTAGTAACCACACATCAATGCTAAAAGCCACTCGAGGATGAGGGTTAATAAGATGGATAGACTGACAGGTGGATGATGATAAGTATTGTGAAAGGGACGAAAGATATCAATGAATGAATAAAATTTGATGATTTATAAGGAAGGTCTAATACCTTTCTAATACTTGCATTTCTTTCATGCTACACAGAGTAAGAAGTTGGTATCGGGTCTTCCTTTATTTCTTGGCATTTGACCTAATACACCAGTCAGCTGTTGCTATTTTCTTGAATTTTGCACAACGCACTTAACCAGCCTTAACAGGACCACAATGATAGCAATTTTACAGCATATGTAAAATACTGATGGGTTTATATATATATATATATTGCATATATGTATTGTATCCTGTATAAGCATTAATTTAATAATAATAATAATAATAACTCCCCTTTTTAAGAAGAACAAAATTCTACAACTGCAGAACTTGAAAAATTAAATGAAAATTCTTTATCTCAAAACAATATTTCAAAGTTTGGAAGAATTTGGTACCTCTGGTTTCAACATCACACAAGGAAAAGCTTCGTTCGATGTCTGTTTGCTTCAAAATAGAGATAATGTTAAAGTTGATAAAAACACATCAACGACCATGAACTGTTATTTTGACTGTAAGTCAGATTAAATTTTTTTTCAAAGTTAAAAATTCACAAAAGTTTGTGACCTTTGTTTTTTTGCTTTAATGTGGCATTGGATTTGGTCAAATTTGATTTAATGTAATGGAAACATGCATGAAATTACAACGTAAATTGCAAATGATAGCTTATTTACTATCTGTGGAGAAAAAAAATTGATGGATAGAACTCCTTATTGTAAATACACCCATGAGGATTACAGTCGGATCAACAGGTCAAACCGATTGAGTGCCACTGACTTGAATTAACACTTTTGATTTAAAAAAGACGTTGCATAATCAGAACAAGCCCGGCGGCAAAGCTGAGAACTTTCTGACATGTCCTTTTTTCCGGGACGAGCCTTAATTACAATCATCAAAAAGGAATTGTGCAGAAAGGATCTGATTGTAATTATGTGCAAAGGCCGACAAATTTTCAAATATTATTTGGTGATGATGTGCCGCATGATAAAACGGAACAATAAAAACAATGCTTTTTAACTTCGACACATTCAAATCAGTTCTTCCCTGTGCATACAGGCTGGTGCTTTGATAAATTTTTACTAAAGGCAGAACAATTCTGAGGCCGCGTACATCTCTCATCTGAAGAAAGTGGCATTTTGCTCTTCATTTTATTACCTGCTTAGCCTCTACACGTACGATAAGATTATTTTACAGAACGTGCTTGTTGAGGGTGCTGACCTTTGTAGATTCTCACAAAGAACAAATTTACAAGGAGTATTTTCCATTTGCTTTCTTTTAATTAAAACGTTTGATTCGGTGGATCAGGATAAATGTTGCCAGATCAAAGTGATATGAATCAAACGTCATTCTCAATGAAGAAAATATTGTCTGAAAGTGTCAAAAGAGAAGATAGCGTTGAAGAGAAAGATGACCAAAAAAATCGTGAGGACAATGATATTAAACGTATTACACGTAAATTGAAATCAGAAACAACTGGAACATCGTCAGAAAATAACAAAGTGGAGGTTGTATTGGAGGATTCAGAACTCTGGCAGAAATTTGAAACTCTAACAAATGAAATGATTGTCACAAAAAATGGAAGGTAAGAAAGTTATTTACGTGGCGAAGGTTTTTATCTTATCATTGCTTAGTGCTGTGGCTTCAGGGAACAATTAAAATAAAATAGAGTAATCATGAAGGTACTTAAATTAATTGTGTATGGTAAGTGTTGATTTGATCATAAATTTGAAAGGGAAATTAGCTATTTTGAAAGATTATATTTAACTCCAGTCTCTGAGTAAAAGTATAGATTTAAACTAGAAGAACATTTAAGATTACAAATATCACGTAGTAGGACAGGAAGATTTACAGGTAAGACTAAGAAGAACGTTGTTTTCATCAGGTTTGTGTAACTGTATGTGATTTGCTCATGAAGATAATCTCCACATCAAATTCATTGTTATATCGGAAAACAATAGTAACAACAGTTTTTTATCCGAAATCTTGAAATAATTCTGCTACACGTTCTAATTTTTTCCCTTTACCATACCTCTGAAAATATATGTTTAACATATTTAGAACTAAGAAACTCCAGACAGGTTATTTAATCAGTTTTCTTAAGGTCAAAAGTGAGTATGTTGTCCTTGGCATTTTGACTTTTGCCCTCTTATCGTTTAAGTGACAGGGTGTAAACATCATTCCCACAATTTTCAAGTGCTTTGCTCAAGAATTATGAAGGCAGCTCATGAACGTGCTTGTAAATTTGACCTTCACACTCGTAAATGAGAAGGTATCGAATGGGCGTCAAAGTACATAAAAAGAGGTTGCAAGTGTTTGACATGGTTTACCCAGACTTTGTATAGAGAACTAAATTTGTTTTGTTAGTGGAGAAACTCCCTTCTCTCCGTACTGACAAACAAATACTCACGGAAATTCACACTAACGTATAGGGCAACATGTCGCCCAAATGCAATCAGTCTAAACTATTTTTAACTCGGGTTTGCTGCTCATTTAGTTCAAAACGTCAAAATACAGTTATACCACGTGTATACTATCCGTCTGCATTTTCTGTCATCTCGTTAATAAATCAACGGTCGAATGCTAGGTAATAATGTGATGCCAAAATACACATACATGTATTATTGAACAGAATATGTATCGTCTTTTCACAGCATTTAGACTGACTGTCAACAAGTCAGGTTGACAGTGCGAGCAATTCTGGACATGTCACTTAATATATATTCCAGGTACCTACAGAAACAACCTGGTTCTTATCTACCAAGCAAATCCGAAATCTTACATTGGTAGATACTTTAAGATTCGCATGTATTTTACTATTGATAAGTATATTATGTTAAACATTTAAAATAGCTATTAATTAGCATACACAACTCGTAATAATCTGTTGGCGGAGACGATACGCATCATCAAAACCTTGTAGTTATTCCAACGTTGCTTCAGTTACCGAATCGAGCGCTTTACAACCCTTAAGCAATATTTTAAAATGTTTACACATTGACGTTTGAATTATATTCGTTGTTTTCTTGCCTCCAATTAATGTTTCCAAATACCCATATTAAAATCTATTGATGAACAATGAGCTATTCCAGTATCAGTTATTTTTCAATGATAAACTCTCGAATTTTCGAGCTTTTAGTTGTTAGTAAGACCTGTTATGAATTTACTGCATTTTAATTATTAAAAATCAAATGTTGCCCTCGTTGTATTGACATACAAATTGATTTGTTTATAGTTAAATCCTCCAGTCTTGCCCCAAGCTGCAAAGGCTAGGCTGGAAACAGCCACGCAGAAATTTCGTTTTCTCCTGCTAGTAAAAAAAAATTTGTATTATTAGCATGGAGCAAATTTCTTCCTTACCAACTAAAAAAATTCTGCGTGTCATATGCCCTTTACACCTTTAGCATATAAAAAATGTTAGTAGAATTTTTTGTTATGGTTAAGAACCATTACCTAACCAAGCTCGTAAATGCTTGTAATACATCATTGGTTAAACTATGACCTGTTATTCTATAAAAGGCAAGTAAATATTTCCGTATGGAAAAATGTACTGACTGCACTGTTCTTGTAAAATAATTTCGATGAGTGAAAAATTATGACATCTGTTTGTCAAGCAAGACAGGCAACATTGAAAAAAAAATGCGGAAAACTTAAAATGGTTTTTCAAATTCATGTTTTTCAAATTCATGTTTTTAAGCTGTAGATTAGTGACAAACTATCCTCGAGATGTTTGAGAAACCCAACAGCGTAACTGTATTAATCCAGCCCCTCCAAAAAAAACCTGGAGAAAAGAAATTTTGATCCAGACGACAAAATTGTTACAACGAGTAAGAGGAAAGAGACACATGCACACACACACACACACACCGTATATATATTACTTTCAGAAATACATATGAAAACCAGAAATAAATCACGGCAAGATTTAAAAGCAGATTTAGCTGAAATGGGAGATCGGTCAATACTACTACTGAGAAGTTCCTGGTTAGAACTCCGACACGCCCTTAAAAGTACTGCACCAGACAGTAGTATTTGTATCTGTTCCCTAAAAAAGGGCTGGGAAAAGGATAACGACAGTAAATGAAATTAATAATAGGCTTGTAAGGAAAAGCTTGACAAGATAAGTGTTAAAAGAGGAGATAGACAGTATAGTTTTGTTGGCGATCTGTGCTTGAAACAACCAAAGGAAATGGGGATTTTTAACATACAGATATGTGTATATAGATAGATCGATAGATAGATCGATCGATAGATAGATAGATAGTTGGATAGATTATATATATATATATATATATATATATATATATATATGTGTGTGTGTGTGTGTGTGTGTATGTGTGTGTCGGGCCAATAGTGGGAACTAGTTAAAATGATGGTCTAAAAAGTGTTGAAACGCACTTACCATATGCAGGGAGAAACTTGCCAGTGTTCTCACTGGCCAGCAGAAGGACCATTAATAATGTACTATTATGTTTGATTGCCGTATGGTAGAAGAATAAAAAATATGAGTTCGGCTCATACATATTTTTCATTTTTCCAGAATTACAAATTTTCTCCATCTGTATTACATTATTTTCACGAAAATACAGTTGAAGGAGCAGAGAATTTTGGGGCTGGATAGTTAATCAGCAGACCACGTTTCTTCATGGACCCGGAACTCCAAAGGCACTCGTTTACCACACGTTAGTTGAAGCTAATACCAATAAGTGGTATTTTCATTTTACTTGGCATATCTACGACGGCCAAAAATCTAAGAAACTAGAATTCCAATGTTTAAAAAGAGTATCAATTGTGCACAGATAGTAGATGGTTTTAACTAACTTTTCCGCCAGGTTTTAACTTTTGTTTGGAAAATATTGTACCTTTTGGCTTTAAACTTCACACGTTTTTCCCCAGAACAATGTGTGTTTATATCAATAGAAAAATGCTTAAATTCAGAACATTAATACAATTTTAGGTTCCGAAAATAAGAAAGCAATTGAGAAACTTCTGGTATTAAGTGTTGATTCAGGCCAAATTTAAATGGTCGTTTTGCCGTTTGATAGTGAATGGAATATATGAAATACTTTAAAGCTAGAAGTCACGTTATTTTGTTAGCGCCACTTGTTTCTTAGATACAAGCGTAACCTTTTATGACGAGTGATCTTTTCCGCTACCAGGGACATAACGGGGCAAGTGCACAATACACGCTGTCAGCAGAGTCACGTAGAAGTAATCAGAGTTAAGGTCTCTGATGCCCACTTGAGACTTTTAGCTTTTTCCAGGAAAAGCTGCCGATTTCAGCTCAGCTTTCATAAGACCTGACGGTAGTGCCTGGTGATAGTGTACACAGTTTATGTTTTCCTTAATTAAGTACGAAGTAGAAATTTTGAAATGCTTAGAATATTTTTATTTAATTTCCATTTAACAAGTCTCAGACCCACATAAATAAACAGCTAGTTTACAGGCCATAAGGTAGCGGTAAAATACCTTTGGGAATACTTTTCAACTGTATGCTGCTAATACTAATAAACAAATAGCATGCTGCTAATACTAATCCTTCCATTTTTTCATATGTATTCAATTCCTCGTTAAATTTCAATGATTAAAGTCACTTTGGTTTGCATATATTCTCTTGTTGAGGCATTAGGAACTGTCTAAAATATAAAGAAGAGGAGGTGAAATGATGTGCCTGCTATTTTTATATATATATAATTATGATAATTAAAAGTATGTGAATAGAGACCCAACAAACAGACTAATGTAATGCTTTGCAAACCATTCCTTGAACTTCAGTGGCCCATTTTTCTCCAGGCCCCTATGATTGCATATTTCATCCCAATCACACATGCAGACAAAGTTTCCAACTAAACGGCAATTTCATATAAAGGAAGAAACAACTGATCCACACAAACATGGAAGTCAAAAAAAATTGTCAAAATTATGCAGTTGTAGGGACCTTTAAAAAGAATGACAGACTCAAGCGAGATACCAGTTTACAAAAAGCTGTCTGCGCTACTCTTTAAACCATCTGGTTTAGAGAGTAGCGCAGATAGCCCAGTTGGATGAGCATGTGGCCATGGTTACACAAACACAGCTTCAAACCCAGTTTTGTGCAATTATATTCTCACTCTACAATTCTAAATCCTCGATCAGTATTGTTTTCACAGTAACATTTATATACTACAGATGTACCATTGAGACCTGTTGGCACAATGCAAGGCAAGTGTAGAAATACTCTACTTCTTGAGAGTGTGTTTGCTAGAGCCTACTGTATGTATGTGTATATATGTATATACATATATTATATATATAATATATTATATCATATTATATTTTATTATATTATCTCATATTATATTACTATATTATGTTATATTACATATTATGAATATGTGAATTATGCTAGCTTTGCATTTCATTTTTTGTACTTCATTTGCTAGCCGGAAAATTGTCTTTTGTCTTACCCTTTTCTTGACAACCAAGTATCTATTGACACAGATTTTTCACCCCGGAGACATAGAATCCTTAAAACTTAGTAGACCAAGTAAAGTGGAGGCTGTTTTTTGCTACAGCGAGCCAATAATAGCCAATCAGCAAATCAAAATAGCTCGATTTTTTTTATGTGTGCATTTATTTATAAGGGTGTATTTCTGTTGTACTTATGTGTACGTATGGTCCAGGCTAGGTCATTATTGTTGATAATTCAGTTAGTTGCTCTCAACTCTCACCCCTTCCTGAGAGAAATGTAAAAACACCAGAAACGAATGAGGCCTGTTTGTGTCGCCACATGGAAACAAATGTATTTTTGAGTAATGTTTGCCACGAGATGTATTGAAATATCCACGTCAGGCACCGTGGGAGGTGCTTCAAGGAAACATGTCTGTTGTGCATGGTCACCAGGTCTGTTTGTTTAAGGCACTCTGGAGGTTTTTACATCATAGGATGCTAATTAGACCCTGACAGTGGGGCTCAAGGAACTTGACTCGGCGTCTTCAATTGATAATCATATGACGTCATCACAGTTGGTGGAAAAACAGTCGAGAGCCGGGACTAAAGTAGCTCAAGTGTCAATAATTAGCCTATTGTTGGACGCGCCAACTGATTTACGCATCCACTGGTCACACGGAATTGATGAAAGAAATTCAAGATACTCATTGCTTTGCAACGAAACAGAAGCTGTCATTCAGTTCAGTTTCCGATCTTTAAGTTCTACAAATCAAGGTCTGCAATACGCTTCCCGATATTTATGGCAATTTTTTAATGAAGTACAACTTTGTTGAAAGTTAACAGTTAAACATAACTTTTAAATTTTCACGTTTAGAAATTTTGCAAATGTAAAATGATTTTTCCGATGCCAATCAAATTATTCTTGATAAAACTGTCACTTATTCCCAAAGTCACGAACTAATTGTACAGGGTGGGGGAAGGGTCTGTGTTGAACAAGAAAGGAAATAACCTTTTTTTTTTCTTTATTATTTTTTTGGTTCAATGCTTTAAACTTCACTTGAATCCTAATATGCAACCCATGTGTAGGGTTCCCAATGATAAAGACAAACTTGGGGATTTTTTCTTTTGATTTAAGTTATTTGAACATTTCAACCACCAAATGTGGATGCTGGAAACAAGGCGATTTTCCAAATGGGCACTTGAAGGTAACACAGGTCATGTCGATCTTTAGTGAGCCTTGCAGAAGGAGGGGCCTGGAAAGAAATATTTTCTAGATTTGGGGGTTCAGAAGCCATTTAGTGGTGGTGAGATGAAGTATTTATTTATCCACTAATGCTTTTTAAAAATAGCAGCTTTTATTGCCGATTGATTTTTTTAGGCGAGATATTCATATGGGATAATTTTTTTTTGATTGCCGTAAAATGTGAGTGCAATAGACTGTCCCGGCATAGGTGATTGAAGGTAAATGAGCTCTTGCCGCGATTCTTGTGGCCATGATGGGTATTGTAAAAAATATTTAGTACTGTCATCTTGTTAAATAGCAACTCTTGCATTGGGGTAAAGTTTGAGTTCAGGTACACTTTTAAGCCCATGAAATTCGCTATAAAAGAAGAAATTAAACTGTATACATGCTACGAGTCAAAGACATCAATTCTGAGTGTTTGCTCTCTGTGCAGATTAAAATGTGGAGATAAATTACAAAAAGGTTAATTTATTGGGCTCTGCAATTTTAGGTCAAACGTCAAAATAATTTGACCTCAAAGGGCCGTTTGTTGCTAAGACAAGAGACAAAGCACAAAGTTGATAACAACGTTGAGACAGCTGTTAAATCTCCTCACGATATTAAATATTGTATCAGCTCCTAGGAGAACAAAACAAAGAACATCTGGATGAAGACATATTTATTATTAATTGATGACTTCAAAGCTTTGACACGTTTCAAATCTTTTGACTCGGATGCAAGTATGAAACAGTTTTGAGTTGTGTTTTTCGGCAACGTATATAAACGTGATCTAACTTACTAAACATTCTTGATTCTTATTCAGTTGTGAGCCACTTGCTCCACTTGCCACTGGATACTGAATGCGTGAAACCCTCTTTTTAAGTCGTGAGTCTTCAAAAGTGGTTTTTCGTTGGAAATACGTCACTGATGACCTGCTTAGTCGCCAGTCTAAATATTTATGGTAAATCTTAAAGGTATTAAAGAGTATAAAAAAGTATTTATGTAAAGACTTAAACTGTGTCTGGTAATTGTATTGCCGTTATTATAGTTATTTCAAACCTTGAAGAGAATTTACATTTAAAATATTTAAATAATAAAAGCTATAAAAACATTACTATCAATATATGCCCTTAAGTGTACAGTTAAAAGTGTATCACTTTTCTTTTTTTTTATTTTAAAAATTTGAATGCGGTAAGTTATCTTTACCTTCAGTAATAACCTTTTAAACATTTTTGTATTAAGCATAAATATATTTCCTCATAAATTGCTTTTAAAAGCGAGCTTCTGTATGATTGGAGATAGCCAGATGAGAGAAGGAATAGAGAATAGCGAAAACGGTTATTGAATACACCGGTAGCTCGAATAAACAATTCCAGAGAGAAGTACCAACAGCCGTACTTATAATTATTACTTTTTTTGAGAATCAAAAAACATGCAAGAATTTGATAATAATTTGGAACCTTTTAAATTTAATGAAAACTGGGTTTTATTGTAAACATACTCTTAAATTTGGGGAAATTTGAGCTTGATATTGTCGCCTCAAGACAAAGTATATATTGGACTTTTGTATATGGTTGCATAACCTGATAATCCCTGCCCCAAGCTTTTTATGGAGCATTTCATAGAAAGCAACTCATATTGGGCTGAGCTTCACAAAGCACGACAGCTTTTCTTTCAAGGAAGGGAAGGAAACTGTAAAAAAAACGAATCCAGTTTGGTACACCTTTTACTTTTCAGGATTTTTTTTTTTGCTAACTCCGAACCCTCCCAGCAAGGATAACGTTCACGATCAAATTTTCAGTTTACCGACAAACCGGATGACGGGATAACTTTGTAGGTTTAAGTTGCAAAAATGTTGTGATTAGGAGCGTGGTGCTATCAATAGAGCAGAAGGCTGTAAAAGTCATAAGAACAGGGTGGGCTCCAGGTTAAACAGACCTCAATTGCAACTTTTTAGTTTTGTTTATTGGAATTTTCAAAAATAAAGCACCAGTTCCGAGCAATCAAATCATACTAGTTATTTTAGCAACTTTTAGTACTCAAATCATAATCAACTTCAATAAATGCCTATTTTTTGTTTTTCATATTTCATTTCTTTTGTATTAAATTTCTGCACTGTCGATTTTTTAAGGTATTCGGTTTTTTGTAAAATCCATTAACAAAAGGCTTTTTTTTAACCTCATTGAAACGTTCTCACATTTATGTGCGAGTCCTAAATTTAGACTTTTCTGTTTCATTTCTGTCAGAAGTGTTGTGTTTAATTGAGACGTGGGGAATTTTTTCTTAAGCAACAATTAGTACTGAAATTTTCTGGTTAACCGGAATAATTTTTGGCCCTGGAAGTTCACTGCCCCAAGCAGCTTTCTCTTCCGAAATTACCGCAGCAGCTTCCGATGAAATCTGTTGAATATTGGAGGTCTTTTCATTAATTGTTGACGCCTCAAAACTGGGTCTTTCTGTGATGATTCTCTTGAATGGTAACACATGTGCTTTGGGCATCAAGTGACTCTTGATACTGAGATTTTCTGTCCTGAATGAGGTGTCAACCTTTTTTTTTTAAGTTAAGAACCATAACAAGGTGAATATCCACATATGTATGAAACAGAAGAAAAGACAGGAAAAAAAAGTTTATGGCAAGAAATGAGTTAATGGCAAATTAATTATATCACAACGATAATGGAAAGAACACATTTTTAGTAGATGGTGTTCGTTTTGTGTCCTAACATCTGTACTGATTGCAGGGATCCTGGGTTGGCCTGTCGTCAAAGTTTTATTATCCTGTCAGTTTAAATGTAATTAATGCGGCGTCTTTTCAATCCTATCTCAGTTCTACTGTTTGTTTTGACTCAGCCCACAAGGGCTGCTGCCGTGGTTTCTGTCAAGACAAGTGCAAATGAGATTAGGAGTGCGTTCCACGTACCGTCATGTCCATCACATTCAAAGGAAAACACAAGGAATGTCAAAGCGGCAGTGAAAAAGAGCAGGCTTCGTGCTGTAATTAACAACAGCAATAATTATTCACAAGCGCCTGAAAAGTGTGAGAGTCATCCGTTGGTAACTTTTAACACATGCATGCTTGACTGCTTCAATAACTCATTGTTTTTGTTGTTCAGTGTCACAACAACGTTGTAAGTAAATTTGAACGGATCATCACAATACCTTTCTGTCATCATTGACACATGGTGGAGTTCCGAAGGTCACACCGAGCTGTAGTTTGGCCTTTTTCTCAGAAGAGAGGTGTGTTTGTTTGCCTTGGTTGATTAAGGTGTTGGCGAAATTAATGGAAGTGTTGTCTGTATTTTTGCCGTTGCAGGTATTACACAAATACCCCTCCATTTCTTTAGCAAGCAACATCAAGCTTACTGCTGAAAGCTTGTCTAATTTACAAGACCAGAGAACTAATTATTGCTAAGAAGTTGAGTGTAGAGCAGTTATTAAGTTATACCCGTCAATATACTGTATAATAAATAAGACTAGAAAATTGACTAACGGGAGGCAGGCGAAGGTTATAAAAAGCTTAGGCAAGTGAGTTGCGTCTGGTTTGCAACTGACCCTGCGTATAACACAGGCGCCAATTTTGAAACCTCTACCAAGTTAACAAAGCACAACAGATACTGGCGTTTTGACTCAGTATGGATTGCTGTTGCGCGAGTTGCAAGTCAGGTGTTACCCGTTGCTTTAAAAAGCATGCAAAATTACAAATTGTTTTGGAGTTTAAAATGTAGCTGGCAACGTTTTCCCTACTCAGCAACTCATAAATTGTAATGTCTGTTCAACTGTTTGATTCCCTGAATCTGATTTTCTGAACTGTCTGTGAGGCACTGAGCGTTATTCTAGACATTACAAACAGTTGTGAGGAAGAAAATAAGAAAGAAAGACGAAGTACCTGCATATTTTTATGAAAATCAGAAGTTTGTAATTAACCAGATAAAAAGGAGCAATGTTTTTAAATATTTTTTGCTCTATATTTCTTCCAAATAGAAGTTTTTTGCATTGATTGAAGAAACAATTAAATTACTATATGTATATATATGCTATATTAAAATTCGATTACTATATATACTATTAGTGAAAGTCGATGCAAGCACCCTGTCTGAATGTTAGTGACTTAACATTATAACAGAGTCATCGTCGTCATCATTATCACTATCATTATGATTATCATAATTATCATTCTGTTTGTGGCAATTGCTTTTATGATGTCGCATAATTTTATATAAGGATTGAGTCACTTGGCGAGACGGATGATATAACTGATTTTGCTTTAAGTTCTGCCGTCGAGCTTTCCTGTCAATGCCAAAGTTTCTAGCCTGTTTTTAAGTACTGTAGCATACTTAAGTGCATAAGCCAAGATGCCCAGCAGGTTACCAAAAGATAATTTTTACCTCTTAGGGGTATTATTTTGAAAATTGCATATCCAGTGGTTTGTAATTTGGATGATTTGGTTTGAAATAGCTTGCCCAATAACGTAGAATTCTCCATCGAATGGGCTGTTTGCGATTCTAGAGAGGAGAGGAGGGGAAGGTGATCATACAAAGAAAGAAAAATGATAGCCTTCCATAATTTCTTTCGTTGTACGGTAACTGTTTCTTTTATTTGCTTATTTTATCTGATAGTTTACATGAGATGGAGACGACGATGTATTTCGTACAAAAGGCGAGCTCATCACAGTTCTTAAAATTACAAAATATGTAATATAGGTGCGGCCAAAATAAGAAATATAAAAAATTAGAATTTTCTTGCACAATTTTTAACAATGTTGTAACTTAAGTTAAGTTTTTTTAAAAGGGAAAACCAGATCAAAACGGAGCTTCGCATCTCTAAAAATGTACGAGCGGAGATGACCGCTTTATTTTATGCCAATTTGAGTTCTTGTCAATTTTTTTCATTTTGCCAGAAAGTACCCTAAGCACAAATTGACAGACTTATACTAGCCCTATTTTGGCTGTATACCGTTGAACGATAGATACAAAGAAAGAAATTTTTACCAGTTTATACTTAGCAAAAGCAAAAAGCCTATTACAAATCACCTGATATTCAATTGTAGAAATTGTTAAAGCCAGATTAATCCCTTACTTGTGAAAGGATTTTTGCTCCGACGCGTTTTTAGAATATAATAAAGAATAGAGTACTTGAAATTACAAGATAAAGACAAAGACAACTTTCGTTGGTCAGTTTTAACACAATAAATAATGTTTTGACTGCTATCTCTTGATTATTCCGCCCTTTTCTTGTTTGTAAGGGGATTACTTATTGTGGAGAAAAACATCAGAAAAGGGTAATATTCTTACTTCGTAATCTAACTATTAACAAATCAACCTTGGTTTCTGTAATCAGAATAACCTCTTTCGGCTTGCATCTGGCCAATGGTGTAACAATCTGATGCCGGCCACCTTTGTGTTGAAGGGAACATGATGATTCATAGAGCCGTCAGCTTATACTGCAGTAAAGTATTTCGTTGTCGGTACAGCTCTATCACTTAATTTACTAAATTGACTTAAAAAATTTGATCAGTTCAAGAGCTTTTTTCAAATAAGCGACTTTGGTGGTTGACATAGCCGGTAGGTCTGGTATTTTAGCGGCATATGGCTGTGATTGAGAGGCATCTTGAATCAATCATTGGAGAAAAGTTGTTTGCTTGCGTTAAACCCGTGAAAAATTAAAAAAGTCCTGACCACACGTGTTGTTTGTGATCCATGGCATTTGCAAAGCAACGGAAATAATATGACCCGGTCGTAGGGTAGTAGAAATGGCTTATTCAAAGTTTAAGTACCTAACAATGGGCTTATATGAACCCGGAAATGCAAATGGTTCACATTGACACTTGTTTTTGAAACTATCACTTCTCGGTTTTTACACCATCCTTAAACTAGGAACATAAAAGGGCCTTTTGAGCTTATTTTACTTGACTAAGTAACGTTACGTGACTGGTTCAAAAAGTTGATTGTGGAAAGACAGTAACTGAACGTTTTAAGGAGCTTCATTTTTTCCCCCTTCACCGTTTATGTTGAAAATTGAAAAAAATAAAGATCATTCCACTCTTTCCACTACGAGCTGGATTAATTGCGTACCAATCGTCAGGGTGGCGTTGTGTGGGTGACCTGCCCTGATAACCTGTATATATATATATATATATGTGTGTGTGTGTGTGTGTGTGTGGGGGGGGGGGGGTTATTAAAATTTTAATGAAAGGTACATTCTTAGGAATGAAAGGAAGAAATCCAAAGCACAAAATTGGCTTTCAACTGAAGGGTGATCTGAATTATGATTTAAAGATGGATTGCCTTGGTAGACATATACATACAATACAATCTGTTCTTTTTGATTAGTGTGCAGGTCTGGAAGCATCCTCCATGATGGTGGGCTNATATATATATATATATATATGTGTGTGTGTGTGTGTGTGTGTGTGTGTGTGTGTGTGTGTGTGTGTGTGTGTGTGTGTGTGTGCCATAACACTATGTGACGCTCGCTTCTCATCCAGTGGTTTGAGGACCCTGGCCCCTCACAATCTCTAGCCTCATGTGCGCATGCCCAACACTGGCCCACATGATGTTTCTAATGGAACTTGATGGGGTCCTGGTTCAGAACGAGCCAGTTCAGGTGGTCCAAGCTGTACTGATGAGCTTTTGGGCAGCGAAACACTTGTCTACAAGTTAAACTATGTACATACATACACACATTTGTACATACATACATACATAGACATTCATACATACACATGCACATATATATTGGTCTCGCCAAAAACCGTCAGGTCCAGAAAGATACCTTGTAGACAATTTGACTTTACCGCTATATCTAATTGTCTACCAAGGTACTTTTGGTTTGAATCTTGGGATTCAAAATTTTGTTTTTGTTATGGTCTCCCACCATTTTTGGTTTGGTGGTATAGGGTTTAACAACGTCAACAACATGAAAAGCAACATTGCAGTTCGAAAATGAAAAAACTCAGAATTACTCTAAAAATCTGCCGTTTTGGGCGGTTCATTTTTTCCTGGCAAACTAAGATATTTTAGTAACCTCAAAGATACCTACTTGACAAGACAGTCTATTCTATGATGACAGGATCACTTTTGACATCATCCCTGCTTGCTGGAAGTGCAGAGATGTTACCTTAACTGTTGTAGTGTTGTTGTCATTTTCACTCGAGGTATGGGGTATTATATAGGATCTTTGAGGAACTTAAATCTATCTTCTTCTTCATCTTTCGGCTGCTCCCATCAGGGGTCGCCACAGCGGATCAATCGCCTCCATTTGGCGCGGTCGTCAGCGTCCTCTCTCCTCACTCCTAATGTCCTCATATCCTCTTCAATTCCGTCCATATATCTTCTCTTTGAAACTTAAATGAATATTGATGGTAAATAAGATGTATGCTAACATGTAGACAGACAGGTTGCTAGACTGTAAGTTGCTGATACCCAGGACTTGACTTTATATTTCTTATTTTTCCTAAGGCGAATGTTTCCTGTATTAAAAGTAAGCGTCAAGGGACTCGAATCACAAGCAATGTATTCATTTTTATTGGATTTTGTGGCAGTTGAAGATCACCGATGGAAGTATGTCAATGGAGAATGGGTCCCGGGTGGAAAGCCAGAACCCACAGCTACCAGTGCTGTATACATTCATCCCGATTCGCCGAATTTTGGTGCTCATTGGATGAAAAATCCAGTGGCTTTTACAAAAGTAAAACTTACCAACAAAATGAACGGAGAAGGACAAGTAAGTGCATTTACTGCTATTTTGAATATGAATTTATTTACAGGTAATGATACAGAAATTAGTCGTAAGTTATATAACGTTCTAGTTCTTTTACGATTAATGTTTGACCTATACCTGCTTCTGATGAGCGAGAAAATCGCTTTGGTCTTTGTTTTTCGTTCGAAAAGTCATAATTTTAATTGATGGTAAGTATTCTTCCAACGATATATATATATTACTAAAAGTTTCATCCGAAAAGCATTTCCATGAATTAATCCTGCTGCGTATACAAAATTGCCAGGCTCAGTTTTTCTTCCATATAGTTAGCCTTAATTCTTGCCGATAAAAACTAAAAAGTTGAAACTTAAGTAATAGAATTCATTACGTAGCCTTTTCTTTCCTGCTACGTAAAGCACCTTGTCAAAAGTAAAAATTTTCCAGGTTGTGGCATAAAATTATTATGGCCAGTGAATAAATTTTTATATATTTATATATATACTTTTTTATCTCTATCTTATGTTCTGAATACTGACAATATTGACAATAACAGTAAGGGTGACAATAATAATAATAATAATAATAATAATAATAATAATAATCAATTGATAGGCAGATTGAGCAGTTAGGGGTACCGGGTAAAGTTGGATCTGTACCAAAAACTGCCTTGTTAGGAACTGCAAGGATTCCGAGGAAGGTGTTAGAGATATAAGAGAGAGATTTACCATTAGTCCAAGGCCATTTGCTATGACTCTCCTGACAGGAGTGATGGTGGCAATTTCATCAGCCAGAGCATAAAGCCGACCCCCCCCCCCTATTCCTAAAAAAAATCTTAGTCAGACTAGCGAAAGGTTTAGAATCTAACTTTCAGGGTGTCAGGAACTGGGGAAGGAGATGGCTGCTTTCTTTCGATGTGGCAAAAAGGCAACTGATATCTTTCAGTAGAAAACTGAGCCTTTATCGCCTTCCAGTAGTCATGGAATGTCATTCCGATGTTAACCTAGGTGAGGTTGCCCCTCATCTTGAGAGAGGTTCATCCATGAGAATGCTTAATTTGTCATTTTCTCAAGATCTTTCTTGGGATTGCGGTATCTGGACAGGTGCTCTGTCATTTTATTTTGATCGTGCTATTTGATAGGTTCAAATCTTGCAGCCGCTCTTCAACCCTTGTCTCGGCGATGGAATGTGACTTGTCTTAGTCTTTTCGATAGGTACTATCTTGGGAAGTGTTCTGATGAGCTTTTCTCGTTCGTACCAACTCAGTTTGTTGTATTTCGTGTGGCTCGTTTCTATCGACGTCTTCATCCTCGTGCACTTGTCTTCGCTAGTTGTAATAAGTCTTTATGGTTGTGGTTTTTTCCTCGGTCTGCAAGATTGTTGAATTCTTTGGAAACTGAGTGTTTTCCTACATCATGGCCTAAATGTTTTTAAAGCCAAGGTTAACTCTTGTCCCTTGGTTTTACTTTTTGCTTCTTTTTTGTTTCTTACTCTTTCTCTGTATTATATTTACAATTCCATACACCAAGTAGCATTATGTTTTGTATGGTTCTTGAGCATTAAGAGATGTATCATTTAAGAGTGTATAAAAAGGACCTAGAAAAGATCGACCGATTAAATGACCTAGAAAAGTTAGAAGCTGCTAGATTATGAAGCTTTGTAAAGATGAAAAATGCCATTCGTTCTTGATGCACAGGAAGCAATACTCCAAAGGCTTCCTTAATAATCTTGAAAATTCTTAACTTAATGGACTCAGAGGAAGCCCAAGATGTAAGAGCTTTATCATGTCATGAGTCGTGAGGCTACTGAAAAGCTCACGACTCATGACATGATAAATTTCTTACATCTATTCAAAAGGCTTTTGAAATGGTATAAAATGGGGTTTTTATTGAGAAAGGTGACTTATCCCAGTTGCAGAATTCTTGTTTCTTTGAAACAAAGAATCATTAAAACGCTTGATACCTAACGGTATGGAAACTGACATGCTTCCAAGTGTAATCCCATATTCCATGTGATCCCATATATGTTTTTAAGTTTACGAAAACCATGAATAAAATTAATTTACTATGATAAACACCGTACTGATGAGTATCTATAGTGATGTAGAGTACATACTCTGGCTGCACATTGCAAGGGTGTGTTCTTTAATATGTTTGTGGGCAGTGTGACAATTCCAGACACTTTTAGTAACATCCAACAAATAGTAGCTAATATAGTAATCAATATGGTAATCACAAATGAATCCACATAAATTAAATCACTTTCAAATAGGTGCAGGGTAAATAGTGCATTTTGCACTATTTAACTTAATAGTTTATCTAATAGAATTTTAAAAGGACAACCAAAGGGTTATAAAGCACCACAGATTTACTTTAAATGCTTATCAGAGGATTGGTATTAGCACTTATTTAAAATGACTAATTAAGATATGAATTCAAGTGAAAGTGTTACCCTTACTCTCACTAAACCCTAAGCTTCACAGGTAAAAAAAGTTCTTTCACCCTCTATTTGAAAGCTTACATGTTATAGCAAGAATGGAGGGGGGGAGGGGGTAATAAAATATAAAATAAGATAAAATAATCCCCTCCCCCTGCTTTCGATTCTTGCTATAACATGTAAGCATTCAAATAGAGGGTTAAAGAAATGTGGTCTTGTTGTGTAAAGCGATCACGTTTTGGCAGACGTTTAGTATCTGAGCCATCAAAACAAAAACAAATACGCAATCATCGTACCCGTTTATCAATTTCCAATGTGATACCTCTTGTTGGTGTATTTTTTTTTTGTGCCGATTACAACTATCCAAGACTACTTTAAGCAATGGCTTTCCAATGGCCAGATCACTGAAGTCAGTTACCTAACTCTTAAGATTGTTAGCTCAGTTTAAACTGAGCTTGTACTTTAAAGATTTTTGAAAATGTTTGGCATGTTTTTGTGGTATGATATAGTTTGTGTGTGATTTCTAATATTTTTATTCATTTGTACTAACTAACAATATAACATCAGGTCGTTAAAATCTTGTTGCATAAGTCATTCTCCACAGACGGTTTTTAATACATGGGAGAGAACCTGGCATATTTTGAGGATCTGTTGCATATTTTACTTCTGGTCGAGGCAGAACAATTACGTTGCTATCAGTATGATTTCTATTTTCTCCTTAAATTCATTTTCATTTGTTATGGTTCTTCAAACACAGGCGTTAATATTTCTCTTTCTTGATTCCGCCGAAAACAAATATTTTTCTTATGAAACATAACAACTTCTGTTCACGATTCTTGATCGAACCAAGCGGCTGGTTTTGGATAAATCCAAGCTTATAATAGCAATCGACTCGTTGGCAAATAATGTTCAGTTTGTATTTTCAGCTTTTGTTTGTAAAAAATACATCGGAAGCATTTGTTTGTCTTGTTCTGCCCATGCCGAATGAGCTTTCGGCTGAGTTGTTGTTTTTATATATTTTCCCGTACAATGAAAATGTCGTAAAGCAGATTTCCCTAAGCCTGATGTTGTTCACCTTTCACTAATCTTGTTTAGTTGACATAGGCTTTACAACGCCATTTACCTCACATTCTTAGAGTTACAGGTTAAAGCCTATGACAAGTTTCTTGTCCTTTGACTTCGTCGCCATTGTGGTATACCAAGAGAAACGGTTAGAAAAATGACTTCGAGACGTGATACTGAAAGAGTGTGTACCCTAGACTTTTTTAGCAACTAAGAGAAGTTCTAAGATCTGACTAAAAGTTTCTAAAATTACCCGGGTTTAGTTCTAAAAGATGCTTAAGCGTTTCTTAAAAAAGATATGATATATCAAGTAACATATGTTGCTTGTAACTTAATAAATCAGAAAATTTGGGGGAAATTAAAAAATATATTACAGCCTTTGCCACTATGTAAAGAGAAAAAAAAGTAAATTTCATGAAGTTGCTTATGCATTTGTGTTTAGTACTTTTAGTTATGTAAATGGTAATGTGGTGTTTTAAGGTGTTTATGGTTACAATACACAGTACTCATGTTGCTTTTGATTATGATATTTGGTACTTGAACATGTTTTTAGTCAAGGTAGCTAAGTACTTCGAGGAATCCCCCGGAATCATTTAGTATTACCATACTGGGCCTATTTTGAAACAAGTTGTATTTTTCGGACACTTTACTTGCAAATTAAAAATATTCGAAAAATAAAAAACCAAGAGATAACGTTTTTATAGCTATTCAGCAAGGTCTTGAATAAATTTCTAATTTATTTGGACGCATAAGTACTACAGCAATCCAAACTGTATTACAAAAGGTCTAACTTATATAATTAATGTGAAAATTTAATGATTTATTAGTTATCCTTATAAAAGATTGCTTGTTTCTGATGATATATTAGTTAGCCAGGACCTTAAGTACTCATACAATGGACATGTTCAGTATAAGAAACGAAACTGTAACAAAGAATTGACTGGTACAACTGAATCTCTTTATGAAACTCATACGGCCGTTTCTAGCTCCCAAGTATGCCATTATCCCCCATCCCCCACCCCCCACTTTGTTTGTGTGTTTATTTCCTTTATAAGCCTCGCCGAAATACACCAATTTTTGAAAAGTCACCAGTTAAAATAGAACACGAATTTACAGTTCTCCACTTAGCTTTTCATTCATTCCATACGTCTGTTCAGCTCGACAGCAACACGACGATGAAGTGCAAGTGCTCTTAAAAACATCCTTGCAACATGCAAAGTACAAAGTTCGATGCATGCACTTGACCCTCCTCTGAACATGATCAATGTTCGTGGTCCATTAGGCACCTAAGTTGTTTCCCTAGTAACAATTATCACAAAAGTCACCAGTTCTCATGGGTTGTAAAAGATCGAAGACATATTTTTTAACATTTTTCTCTTGATTTTGTTATTTATATTTTTCAGAATGCCAGTTTTTAAACTACTATCTTTTGAAGTCTCTGCATATATTAATTTTCCCTTTTAAAGGTGATGTTAAATTCTCTGCACAAATATCAACCACGAATACATATCATTCGAGTTGGCGCACCAGATGGAGAACAAACAGTCAGTACTCATAGTTTTCCAGAGACGCAGTTTATTGCAGTAACTGCCTATCAAAACGAAGAGGTACAATATAATATATATGCTTTTATATGAACATAATGAAATGTTAGATATACGTTACAACAGCATTTTTAGGGCAAGGGGTAGGGACTTTGATCTGTGCTGTTCTTGGACATAAAAATCTATGCGAGTTTAGAGAATTGGCAGAAATCCTCACTCACTAAATCTCACTATTTACAAATCATAATGTAATTTTATCCTTACAAGAAATGGCAACGATTGGCGTTTACGAGATAGTTGTGCTAGGGTGGACAAGTTTGCATTGATATCAAGATTCAAGTTATATTACGTCAAAAATCTATGATTACTGCGTATCTGCTAAATCTATGATTACTGCGTATCTGCTAAATCTATGATTACTGCGTAATCCAAGACTCAAGATCGCCGAGTATCGGAAAAAAATATAACATACGGTCAAACCTGTATGACACTCTAACATTTAGGAC
>RDPX01000109.1:1055878-1083378 GCA_003991215.1 Morbakka virulenta | reverse complement strand
GGCCGGTCACGATTTCATATAAACTCTTTAGATCTGTGTCTTACTTTTGCTTATTCCAATGCTATCGTGCATCCCTCGGTAAATAATCGTGATGCAACATTTTCTATAAGTCGAGAATTATGGTGATTCATATCTTCTGTAGACAAGTTAAAGTCACAGAAAAAAAATCACCTTTCGGACAGTGCAAAATACCGAAAAGCTAAGGATAAGTAACAGATACTTTTTATTTACTTTGCTTTAGACTAGTGGCTCTGGGAGCTTCATAGTTACTAATGGCTGATTTTCCGAGGGGGTAAAATTAGATGATCTTTCATAACCCATTGTTGGGGTCAGATATGGCATCCGGTCAAAACGTTCCATGATGCTGCCACAACAAAACAGTTTTACACATGAGCTCAAGCGTGGTGGAAAAATTATTAAGGATAAATGAATCGGCAAAATTTTTTTAGATCCCTTAAGATTTTACCTTTGTCTTTGTGGCTTTAGGAGGGCATGAGTTGCCAATCCTCAATCAACTCTTCCTCTCGTCCATCTTCACTTTGAAAATGTGGAGTCGCCTAGTTTGTTGAAGACCCTGTGTCACAATTTTCAAAAACTACATGACAAAAATTAGGCATTTAATTAAATTTTTATTGCTGAGCCTTTTCCGTCCTGTATAGCAAAAATACTTCTAATGTCTCCTACCCAAAGAAATTCAGGACATATTATCAGCACAAAATTAAATGACAATACCCTGATGAGGAATGATGAGTAATGTTTATCCACTTATTTACATTTTTAACCATCATTTTCCATGCAGATTGTTGATTTATTACAGATTTAGTTAATATTTATTTACACGCATTATGTATATACTACACCCATATATCTATATATATATATATATATATATATATATATATATATATCAGGGAACTTCCCTGCTTAAAGTCTTTTAATTTTGAATTTGCCAGTGTTTATTGACTACTATAGAAGAGGATGATGCCATAATTGCTTAAAATTCGTGAATTATGCCCCAATGTTGTTTGTATTACGGGAATCTGTAGGTATCGTAACATTCCATTCTTTCGTTTCTTAATAGGCTGCAGCTCATATTACCGAACGAATGATAGTTCATATGTGCCCGCATCTTGTCTCCAATCACAAACATGGCAACTTCATCATTTAGGATATCCACCAATGCCTTCGACAACACACCAGGTCACAAAACAAGTAAATGATGTAATACAAAATACACAAGCCTATATGGGTGCAACCCATAGCAGTGTAGGACAATACACCAATGGAGTACATAACAGACAAACAGACCCAAACTTTTCATTTAATCATTCAGTATTATACCCATAATACATTGTTTCTTATAACGATTGTACCCACACATGCATATAATCTTCATATGAATTTCTTATATTAGCATACGTTTAGATAAGGTTGTATTAAAATCGTAAATTACGTGTAAAACCCGAAAAGCATAGGTTCTAGTACATGCGTTAGGCAATGGGTTCCTAAAAAACTACCGAATAGATGTAAACAAATTCAAAAGCAATGTTCGTCACGTTTGCATTCAGGGCTTTAAGCCAAGGTTTTTGTTTATTGCCTTTCCAAATGAGGATAAACTATGTTCTCCAAATTTTACACCTGCTATAGTTGGAATGACATAACCGTTTAAGTAGATATATATTTTTTTGATAGTTTTTAATCGACCCACGTGAGAAGCATGAATAATGTTGGAAAGATATTACTGGATAAGACTGAAGCGTTGTTTTGAATTTTGACCGTGCCGTAGTAATAAAACGAATCTAATGCCTATCTTTTGCGTTCTTTAACTTCTTCCATTCTGTGATGATGGCGTCTTGCAAAGGAGCTTAATCATAATTAAAAAAAGTTTTTAATTATGTCATAAGCAGAATTTTCATAAAATGGTTACCGTTTGTATTTCCCCCCCTTACCTCTGCCACTGGAAATTTTATGACAACGAACCGTGTTTTAGTATAGAGCCCTAAAGGACACTAATCTTTGTACTAAGCGTCGTAGAAAACTAACCATGAAAAACCGAATCAAGTGACGTCAGCATTTTTAGTTTGGGAGATCGCTGCCTTCGCAGGCGAAGATAGCGCGGCTTATTTGTTTTCAGAAAATCTGTCTTACAATTAGTTAGCTGGAATGAGTTTAGTATTGATGGTATGATCTTAGCTTTTCCTGTTCAAGAAAATATTTATTTTTACTGTGTTCTTGGTTTGTTTTATAAACTAAAACACCAGTATTAAGTAAGTGCAATTGATAGATTCAATAATTAACTATTAACAATATTGATTTGTCGTGAGTTGAGATGTATATATTATTACACTGAAACTGATTACAGAGAGGTATTTTTAGAAATTTACAGCACATCTAGGAGCAAGATATATGTTTACAAGTTTTGTTATTCGCTATTTTTTTATTTTGAAACTGGATTGCTGGATACAGCTTGAATTAGAGATGATGGTACGATCGCAGACTATTTGTTTCATTCGAAAACCTAGCACGTGTATTGAAGATAATGAAGATAACAAGCTTGTTCTTGTACCCAGTACCCTGTTGTAACATAGTAATTTACAATAGCCAGAAGAAAGTAATAACAGCAGAATATTCCTTAACATAATCCTCACAAGAACTTAATATTAAACGTTTTACGTTTTACGATCTTAAAAAGTTTTCAAAACTATCTGAGATGCTTTTTTTATTCGTTTGACGAGACCATGTTAAACAGAGGGTCTTTGGTGAAAATCCAGAAACACCACATAAGGTTTTTGTTTAATGCCCATGCCATCTACTTCTTGTATTGAGACAAGTGTCCCACAGTGCTTGCCCTTGATTCCTTCTTTTGATTGCAGATAAAGCTTTGCAGAGTTTTGTTTTGGTGTTTGTACAGAAAGACAATTTTAAGAGACGGCTAGTAAACCGATATTTCGCACGTTTGAACACCCATATTCAGGCATACACACACAACACATACACACATATATATGTATGAGCTACTGTAAAACGTTGGATGCATGTATGTATATATATGTATACATAGTCCTATACTTTGTCTCTGTTGATATTATATACTAATTTTTTAAAAAAAGGTGAAGTAATGTTTTGTTAATCCAATCAAATTTTAGATAATATAATTTCTTATTTTTTGCCAAGTAAGCTATCATAGTCTTAGAAAATTATTCAAAAGCATTTACCAAAACCAGGTCATCATTTAATTAACAAACGTCTTTAACGAGGCATTTTGTGTTACCCCTGTTAAACAATACTGAATATGCCTGAACTAGTTCTAAATACGTTGTAGCTACCTCACAGAGCATAGACATAGCTTCCTGATAAAATGATTTTGAAAAAATGTCGTACTTAATGGACACACAGAGTAACATAAGGAGAATTTTGGACCCAGCACTTTACAGGAACATTGTTGTTAACTGTACCCTTCGTCTGTTGTTCACTAAGTATTGTTTTTGTTGGCTCAGTTTTTGTTCTGTCGCTTTCCCCAAAATTTTAGTGAGGTACACCCTAGCCTTTTTATATAAATAAGGCAATGTCTTGAGTTTTTCCATTTTAAAAAGGGAGTTCCAACGGTGTACAATCTTCTTTTGGGTTAAGCTTCTAAAGGTCTCTAGAAAGATGCTTGATCCTCTCCTAATGTTGCCTGATGTACATCCTTCAGACTGTTACTTGTAGATTGGCTGAATCTGAACCGTCGTGAAATAGTGAATTTGTTTAGCGTTGTTCCCCGTTTTATTAGCTGACCAACTACGATGTATAAAGCATTAAGTCAATCTTAGTTTTAGGAGTAGCGGTTGAGTGGTTGACCAGGAGGCCTACCAGAGCATCTGAGAAGCTTTCAGTTCGAACCTTTTCGTTCCAACCTTCGAACCTTAATTTAAGAGGCATTTTGCCCCTTAAATTACTACCCTTAATTTTGATTCTCCGTTGTAAATGAGACGTTGCATTTTTATATTTTTTTTAGGCCGCAGAGTTAAAAAAACCCATCAGTTAACAAAGTAATAAGATACTATCTCGCAATGGTGTCTTGATTTTTTAGTGAGCAGCTGCCTCAAAACGNTGCTGGATACAGCTTGAATTAGAGATGATGGTACGATCGCAGACTATTTGTTTCATTCGAAAACCTAGCACGTGTATTGAAGATAATGAAGATAACAAGCTTGTTCTTGTACCCAGTACCCTGTTGTAACATAGTAATTTACAATAGCCAGAAGAAAGTAATAACAGCAGAATATTCCTTAACATAATCCTCACAAGAACTTAATATTAAACGTTTTACGTTTTACGATCTTAAAAAGTTTTCAAAACTATCTGAGATGCTTTTTTTATTCGTTTGACGAGACCATGTTAAACAGAGGGTCTTTGGTGAAAATCCAGAAACACCACATAAGGTTTTTGTTTAATGCCCATGCCATCTACTTCTTGTATTGAGACAAGTGTCCCACAGTGCTTGCCCTTGATTCCTTCTTTTGATTGCAGATAAAGCTTTGCAGAGTTTTGTTCTGGTGTTTGTACAGAAAGACAATTTTAAGAGACGGCTAGTAAACCGATATTTCGCACGTTTGAACACCCATATTCAGGCATACACACACAACACATACACACATATATATGTATGAGCTACTGTAAAACGTTGGATGCATGTATGTATATATATGTATACATAGTCCTATACTTTGTCTCTGTTGATATTATATACTAATTTTTTTAAAAAAGGTGAAGTAATGTTTTGTTAATCCAATCAAATTTTAGATAATATAATTTCTTATTTTTTGCCAAGTAAGCTATCATAGTCTTAGAAAATTATTCAAAAGCATTTACCAAAACCAGGTCATCATTTAATTAACAAACGTCTTTAACGAGGCATTTTGTGTTACCCCTGTTAAACAATACTGAATATGCCTGAACTAGTTCTAAATACGTTGTAGCTACCTCACAGAGCATAGACATAGCTTCCTGATAAAATGATTTTGAAAAAATGTCGTACTTAATGGACACACAGAGTAACATAAGGAGAATTTTGGACCCAGCACTTTACAGGAACATTGTTGTTAACTGTACCCTTCGTCTGTTGTTCACTAAGTATTGTTTTTGTTGGCTCAGTTTTTGTTCTGTCGCTTTCCCCAAAATTTTAGTGAGGTACACCCTAGCCTTTTTATATAAATAAGGCAATGTCTTGAGTTTTTCCATTTTAAAAAGGGAGTTCCAACGGTGTACAATCTTCTTTTGGGTTAAGCTTCTAAAGGTCTCTAGAAAGATGCTTGATCCTCTCCTAATGTTGCCTGATGTACATCCTTCAGACTGTTACTTGTAGATTGGCTGAATCTGAACCGTCGTGAAATAGTGAATTTGTTTAGCGTTGTTCCCCGTTTTATTAGCTGACCAACTACGATGTATAAAGCATTAAGTCAATCTTAGTTTTAGGAGTAGCGGTTGAGTGGTTGACCAGGAGGCCTACCAGAGCATCTGAGAAGCTTTCAGTTCGAACCTTTTCGTTCCAACCTTCGAACCTTAATTTAAGAGGCATTTTGCCCCTTAAATTACTACCCTTAATTTTGATTCTCCGTTGTAAATGAGACGTTGCATTTTTATATTTTTTTTAGGCCGCAGAGTTAAAAAAACCCATCAGTTAACAAAGTAATAAGATACTATCTCGCAATGGTGTCTTGATTTTTTAGTGAGCAGCTGCCTCAAAACGCATAAAGATAATAACAAATACCATTTTTATAGCCTTTACATGACGTGAAAAGCTTTAATATTTTCCGATACCTCATTTTCTATTTGTCTCAAAAGCTATGTGGCATACGTTCCTTACAGTTACGCTTTTGAGCACAATAAGGAATCACACGTTTATGTTGTATTGTGTTTGCTCTTATAATCACCACACAAGTAAATACAAGCAAGCTTTATTATTTTGGCAGTACGTTTTTACACGTTTGTCACACGTATGCCGTGTAGTACAGTGTAAATGTACACACACACACTCTCTCTCTCTCTCTCTCTCTCTCTCTCTCTCTCTCTCTCTCTCTCTCTCTCTGTCTCTCTAAAACACCAGGTTGTTAAAATCACACGGTGCTGTGTTTACATCAAAGTAAATTATCTTGTAAATATGGGTTAGAACTGTTATATTAATGTTATAAATTTCGCCATTTGTAAATGTGCTAGTAAAATTTTATACAAATGAACGCACCGCCATACTCGTTCCAAAAATTCATTGTAGATATTTAGTTGTTTATTGTTTACAAAAGCACACCTAATGTAGAAACTGGGCTTCGGTGATTTTTTGTGTTTTTCTATTGGCGCAGAGGCGAAATTTCATTACGTGATATATTTTAAGTGCACTAACTTGCAAGGTTTAAATCCAGTACTAGTGACAGCAACCTAACTGCGAGCAGAAGAGCAAGTTAGTGGCAAAATGACCCAGTGATACAACTTGCGCATACTATCATGGTGCCTTTGGTGTAGAATATTATTTATCTTTGTAGATACCCGCCTTTGTGGCGGCGAGCTTTTTAGTATGTACCAGCTGCCGCATGTTTCATCCATTATATCTCTTGTAATTTGGTATGAAATATATTTTTAGGTAACAAGGAAAATTGAATTTACGTTACCTATGATCTGTCTTGATGTATGATGAAGATGTGTCGCAAACTGACATAAAAGTGAGACTGGGTATTTTAAAATTTTGAAATTAAGGTATTTTTGACACAGAAAAGCAAATTCATTACATTGAACAGATATTAATACAAGATATGTTATATGGAAGGAAAGTCAGAGGAAGACCTCCTTGAACCAAGTAGTATGACAATATCAAAGAAATAATGGTATAAAGTTTTCGGAAAAAGTCGGATTAACAGAAGATTGCGAATGAGTGGCATCGGTTACCTCTTGTTCTCTAACAAGAGGATGGAACTACTGAACAAATGAATAAATTTGGTAAATCTGCACCTGGGTTATGGTTATTTTACTGTACTTAAGAAATGTTTGTGGAGAACAGAAGTGTTGTGTAATCTTAGGATTGGTATCAAGCTATACAATCAACTAATAATAACAGAGGTTTGTAACACAGTAAGTGCCTAATTGAAAGGCACGTAGAGTGACTGACTCGACAGATAACTGTTTGAGCAAATGAAATCCGTACGACGGCATTGTTACCATTACTGAATGATTGCTTAAAACAAGACATTCCTCCCTGGCTAACGTAAGGGGCCACAGCCACAGAAGAAGGATAACACAGAGTTAATTGACCCAACATTATTCAGTCACTGCATGCGGCATAATGGAGAACATAAAAACGTTAAATTTTCCGGTGTCAATTGCTGTACCAGTAAACAAGTTCGGCTTCACACAAAGTCTTCCAAGAAATTTTGGAAAGATAAAGGAAGGAAGAGAAAATGTAAAAGGAAAAACACTTTAAACAGCTTTTTATGTTGTTAACTACAGCAAATCGTTTTTCAGCTGACCCACAGCGGTTGGTCTGCAGCAAAAAAACTTCAAGTTGACTCAAATTTTGAGGAAGATAGCCAAAATCACGGAATTTTATTCATTAGATTCCCTCATATTTGTCATTGTCAAGTACCGTGTCTTAAGCAGACGTTGGCGTTAAGGATGTTTCACAGCTTTGGTCCTTCATGCAGCGGAGAAGTTCAACAGCATTCCTGTTGACCCACTTGCGCATTCTACTCAGGAACGACCGTTGTCGACCTCAGCATTTCTCTCCATTGATGGTTCCTGTAAGCAGCACGAGATTTTCCATTCCTTTTTTTTGTACAATGCCGCCAAGAAACGGCATTTGGTTCTTTTTTTAAATGTTGATTAAATTATGCTTTGTGTTTCCTCCTTGAAGTTCTTCGACGTGTTCAGCATAGGATATTTCAGCATTCGTCTGTGGAAACACACTTCTGCTGCTTCGAGTCCGGATTCCATTGCCTTTGAAATGGTCAAGGCGTCACTTCCGTATGTAAGGATGGGCGTAATATACGTGTGTAGCACTCGGTTTTGTTTTCAGGTACAGCTTTAGGTTAAGCAATATCTTCTTTATTCCTTGAAATGATGAGTTTGCTATTCTAATGCGCCTGATTATTTCCTTGACGCACGCCTTTTGCTCCCAGTAAAGATTGCTGAGGGTTCTAATATCTTTGCTGTCCACTGAGGTGTTGTTGGGTGGTCATAATGACCTTTTTTTTCAATTTGTCATGAAACTTTATGTGGATTTTAACTACTTTTAGGGTGCTAAATAACCTGTTTTTAACCATTAGTAACAGTTTTTTCGGTAGATATGCCCCATTTTCAGAAAAATGACATTTTTTTAATGACATGATGTATGAGCACGCTTGATACCACCTATTTCAGGTGGCACGAAAAGAAAGACAGGTGTAGATTTTAGGTGTAGATTGCAAACATGCAATCCCTGCACCTGGTTAATGAAACAATTTCATATTGAAGAACTTTATTTGCTTTTAATTTTGAACCACGTGGTTGTTTTGATCGTAATAAGCTCTATGCAATTGGCTGGAAAGAAATGAACACCTGATCACATATTCAAGTGGGGAAAACCAAAGTCAGACAGGCTATCTATTCACAAGGAGAGACCATAAAAGGTTGGTACAGCACAGAAAGGTAATTCCAGGAGAAGTAGTGGTGGCCCAAGGTCTGCTCCTAATAATAGGTTTGAGGGTGAATCTTACAAATCTGGAATCTTGACAATAATGATCTCCGAAGTGATTTCAATCACTAGAATATTCCAGACGATAGCAGAAGGGAACAAAGAGGCAATAATGGAAGCGTGAAATATTATGATAAATNTCAATTTGTCATGAAACTTTATGTGGATTTTAACTACTTTTAGGGTGCTAAATAACCTGTTTTTAACCATTAGTAACATTTTTTTCGGTAGATATGCCCCATTTTCAGAAAAATGACATTTTTTTAATGACATGATGTATGAGCACGCTTGATACCACCTATTTCAGGTGGCACGAAAAGAAAAACAGGTGTAGATTTTAGGTGTAGATTGCAAACATGCAATCCCTGCACCTGGTTAATGAAACAATTTCATATTGAAGAACTTTATTTGCTTTTAATTTTGAACCACGTGGTTGTTTTGATCGTAATAAGCTCTATGCAATTGGCTGGGCTACTCCCACTGTATGGAGGATGGTCGAATTCCAAAAGACATTCTCTACGGTGAGCAGGGAAAATTTCAGTTTGTGGAAGTGGAAGCGTTGATCACGAGTAAACCCCCAGAGGAGCTTGTGATCATGGACGCAAACCTAAACAGGCATGTTGGAAGTGAAAGGAGAGGGTTTGAAAAATATCTGAAGGTATTTGGACATGGCTTGAGAAATGATGGAGGACAGCAAATTTTAGAGACAGGCAAAGCACTGGATTTGCTCATCGCCAATACGTAGTTCGAGAAAAGAAATGAACACCTGATCACATATTCAAGTGGGGAAAACCAAAGTCAGACAGGCTATCTATTCACAAGGAGAGACCATAAAAGGTTGGTACAGCACAGAAAGGTAATTCCAGGAGAAGTAGTGGTGGCCCAAGGTCTGCTCCTAATAATAGGTTTGAGGGTGAATCTTACAAATTTGGAATCTTGACAATAATGATCTCCGAAGTGATTTCAATCACTAGAATATTCCAGACGATAGCAGAAGGGAACAAAGAGGCAATAATGGAAGAGTGAAATATTATGATAAATATCTTACTGGAGGAGTCTATGAAGGTGTGTAAAAGGACGAAGCCAATGAAACCAATATGCAGAGGAACATGGTGGCGGTCAGAGAATGTGCAGCTAGCTGTGAAGAGGAAAAGGGAGTCTTTCAAGCAAGTGAAGTTAAGTGTGAAGGCTGAATCTGTGCAGGAATACAATACAAGCGACGGGAAATAAGGCTGTGACAAATGCAAGAGCAAGCTGTAGTAAGGAGTGGTACTAAGATTTTGATACAGGGAAAAGTCAAAAAAGGATTTCCAAGGTTGCAAAAGCATGGAACAGAGTAAAATGTGACACAAGAGATGCCACTGTGATCTATGATGAGGATGAAAAGGTGTTTGTAAAGGAAGACAAATTAAGAATAGATCGAACGAGTATTTCATTCAGGTTCTTAATAATGAAAACGATAGAGAAGAGTTGAGAGAGATCGAGAAAAAAGAGGGTTCAGAGATTAAAATCAGTGAGAAAGAAGTAGAAAAGGCTTTGAAGCAAATGAAGAAATCAAAGGCCGGTTGACCACCAGGAGTGACGTGTGAGATGTTTCAGGCAGTAGGACAAGAGGGAATCCAGTGGATTACAAAACTTCTAAATAGATTGTGGATTGATGGAACCACTGCTGAAGACTTGAAGTAGAGCATCATTGTACCAATATTCAAGGGAAAGGGCAAAGTACTCGAGTGTACCAACTATCGAGGTATCAAGTTGCTAGAACAGGGGACTGAATATATATGAGAGGGTCCTGGACAGAGGGCTGGGGCAGGTGATCGAAGTTGATGAAATGCAGTTTTGATTTGTGCAGGGAAACGGGACGGCGGATGCAATCCTTAATCTGGGGCAAAGGCAGGAGAAGATGCTAGAAGGGGGAAAGGTGATGTTACTGCATTTATTGACTTGGAGAAGGCTTACAATTGAGTGCCAAGGAAAGTTTTGTATTGGTGTCTAAGGAAAAGAGGTATGACCAAGAAAATGTTGTGATTGATCCAGAGTCTCCATGAAGGAGGTATCATTCAAGCCCAGTGGATTGCGAGAGAAACACAACCCTTCCCTGTAGCAGTAGGACTACATCAGGGTCCATCCTAAGTCTTTTTCTGTTTGGAGTCATCATGGACATTATCAGTAGTACGGTCAGAGAGGGAGTACCAGATGAGTTGTTAAATGCGGACCACAGCACCATATCAGCAAACTGGGAAGAAGAACTACAGGGCATGTGACAGGTTGAATTGGAAAGCAAAGGACTCAAAGTAAATAGCAGGTAGAGGGAAGTGTTAGTGTCTTCTAAGTAAAGGGGCATTCAGGTGGAGGTCAAAGATCGACATGCACAGGGAATCAAACAGATTGGAAAGTTTTGCTACCTGGAAACAGTCATAAATGAACGTGCAGGAAGTAGGAAATAAGTGACGTCAAGGATGAATAAAGCATGGGCAAAGTGAAGAGAAACCAGTAGTGTAGTGTGTGACAAGAGAATGTGAAGTTAAAAGNCATTATCAGTAGTACGGTCAGAGAGGGAGTACCAGATGAGTTGTTAAATGCGGACCACAGCACCATATCAGCAAACTGGGAAGAAGAACTACAGGGCATGTGACAGGTTGAATTGGAAAGCAAAGGACTCAAAGTAAATAGCAGGTAGAGGGAAGTGTTAGTGTCTTCTAAGTAAAGGGGCATTCAGGTGGAGGTCAAAGATCGACATGCACAGGGAATCAAACAGATTGGAAAGTTTTGCTACCTGGAAACAGTCATAAATGAACGTGCAGGAAGTAGGAAATAAGTGACGTCAAGGATGAATAAAGCATGGGCAAAGTGAAGAGAAACCAGTAGTGTAGTGTGTGACAAGAGAATGTGAAGTTAAAAGTGGAAGCATGGGCAAAGTGAAGAGAAACCAGTAGTGTAGTGTGTGACAAGAGAATGTGAAGTTAAAAGTGGAAGTGTATACGAGTGCCATACGACTGCTTTTATTGTATGGCATAGAAGTGATATCACTGAGGAGGTTGGAAGTGCAGTTACTCAAAAACAGTAAAATGAGGATGTTGAGGTGGGTATGTGTGTACCCTTATTTGGGCACAGAACCAATGAAGATATCAGGAAGTTTGGTGAAGTAGTCAATATCAAAGATAAGGCAGGAGAGGCAAGGTTGAGGTGGTTAAGGCACATTATGCGGAGAGACAAAGACAACATCTTGAAGAAGGTATACGTGTCCAAGGTAGAAGGAAGGAAGAGTAGAGAAAAACAGACGTTATGGTGTAAAGATACATTGGAAACAGACATGATGAAAGTTGGTGCGAGAGCAGGAATGTGGGAAGATAGGATGGAGAAAGTGTTTAGCTGTTGACAAGACTTTCAAGTTATGAAGGAAGAAAAAGAAGAAGATTTACATAGCATGATACCTTAACTACAAGGACACACCATCGGATCACGACTTTCCAGGAAATTTAACCATGCTGACTTTGTTACTCACCAGTATATTTGTTTTCTATCAACTAAGCTTACCAGAGTTGGGCAACATTTATTTCTTAGTCTAAAACGTCCAGACTCAAACTAAGCCTTTATATGCTACTAGCTGCCAAGTGGAACGATTGTAATTGTTACCACTTTCCTCATCTCTTTCCACCAACAGTTGGGTATTCAATACCTTAGACCATCATAGTTGTCCAGTTTTTCACTTTTCTAACTTTTCATCCAAGTGTCTAATAGGAAATATATTTCAATGAGACATTATATTTTTTTCTTCTTTATTTATAGGATCTATTTAATTTAATGTAATCTAACCTCTTGGAAGTGTACTTCGGAATGTCTCATTGGAGTTCTACTATTATATTTACATTCGTAAGTATAATAAGTACATTCACCTCAGAATAAATGCAATGCTAATAATTCTTGAGACTGTATTCAAACCCGTATCGATTGAAAATTCCCTAATCCATTATTTCAGCTGCTCTGTTAAACAGATATTTCTTGCATCCTTTTTTTGCCAGTTAGCCACATTCTGATAAAATACAATGTCATCTTGTTCTCCGCATATTCTGGAGAGTGGTTTTTATTAAATTGTGATTATCATTATTGCTGTTTATGTTCACTGTTCACTCGGCGTTAATGTCGACTGCCGATTACCTGCTGGATAGCAGGACAACCCCCTTGGCTTTAGACTTTAGGTATCCATATTTATTATTATCATTATCATTATTATTATTCTAACTATAATTATAATAATTATTATTGTATTTTTAATAATTACTATAATTTTACTTTTTTCTTTTTGCTTTTTCTGTACAGTTCCAAGCCGAATGCTACCCAGGCATTTGAGGCAAAGAAAAGGTTACCTCAAACTTTTAATCTGGTCTTTGAGATTTACATAGAAACAACAAATCAATCTATAAATTAATAAGACGAAAAGAAAGCAAGAAAAGAAACAAATAAATCAGAAATCTAAATTGAGAGTGGTATTCTTAGGATGCAAGCAATTCCATTTAAGGTAACCTATTGCATTTCAAACCGAGAAAGATCACCTAGTATTTTATTTACAAAAGAATCAGTGCCTCTACATATGACATATGATGCTCCACTAACTGCTGGCACCATGGTTGTTTCCAAATGCCACATACGTTCTACCTCAATTCCAAGGTCGTTGTATTTTAACACAAAACCCTTTGCAGAGGTATTTTTTTACTGGGACAGGTCATGTCAATCATTAAGCAGGTATTATTTTGATGGTCTCTAACAATTATATCAGGTTTACTCGCCCTCATATCACGATCAGCCTGGATAATGGAATCCCACAGAATTGTGGCATTCTCGTTTTTCAATTACCGGGGTTTCATAATCATACTACATTTTAAAGCATGGTAAAGAGTAGAACTGAGATAACTTTCAATGCATGTATTGGCTAAGTCAGTTGTATCGAGGCTTGTGCTCAGTATTGGCCAAGACAAAACAATCCGATAGAATGTGATCGATCGTTTCTGGGAGCTTTCGGCCTAACCTGTAGTTCAGGTCAGTCCCATTTTTTAGTATATTGGCCAGGTAAGTCCTAATGTACAAGCTCTGATCCCGCGCAGCTTTAATAAACCCTTCAGTTTCAGCCTTTATGCCTGCACTTCGTAACCAAGGATCTGTCTTTGGTTGGTCACCATCAGAGGAGGGCGCTCTTATAGGATATTGACCTTGTAATGGTTTATTTTCCCAGCAATCCTTCACGGATTTTAGACCTTTAGTTTTTGCTTGTTGCTTAATGTTCTTTGCAGATTAAGTACAACTAAGTCTTCATCAACTCTAATCTCAAGGCCAAGTTCCTCAACATACTTTCGACTATCTTCTACAATACAGGGATTCTTTTTTCCGGATTCATGTTATCTAACTAATTGAAGCATCCAGTCATTTGTTGACACTAAATACTGGTTTAATTCATTGGTTGAACTTTTTCATAGTAAGCTCCAATTGAATTATGCCTCTTCCTTCTTCCTTTGTTGATAGATAAAATCTTTCTGCATCTGCTTTTGGATGGCGCATACCATGCATTGTAAGCAGTTTCTGGAGCTTGCGACCAAGAGCCTGAATATTGGTGGCAGACCAATTAACTATATAGAAGCTATAGGTTACGATAGGTACGGCAAGAGTACTGATAACTTCAATCCTGTTTGCCGAATTTAACTCAGATTTAAGAATAGAATTTCTTTCTTATTTTGTCTTTCATCAGGGCTTGCTGGATACCTTCAGCTCCTCAAACACCAAGATATTTATATACACCTTCATGTTCTACATCTATATAATATCTCCATTACCTAAGTCAAAATTATCTGACCCTACCAACTTCCACCTACTGAATGCTGCTTTAGCATATGTATCAAGACCGGAGGGCATACCTATGTCATAACTGAATGATTGTACAGTTTTTAGTAGGCCCTTATGTTCTGCATTTCTCTTGGCAAACAACTTCAGGTCATCCATAAAAAAAAGATGTTCTATCATTTTGTTTCCAATTCTGTACCCATATCCTGTTTGATTACGTGCAAGTGATAGAGGTATCAAGGCAGAACAGAAAAGAAGTGGGAAAACAGAGTCACCTTGAAAGATTCCACAATTGATAGGGCAAGATTTCAGTGATCCATCTATATAGTTAAAAACATGGTTTTCTTCCATGGTCTCATGGTTGATTTAAGGAACTTGATGACTACAGAAATAGCTATGTGGCACACTGTCAAAAGCCTTCTGGTAGTCTATCTACTATACTTAGATTACGATTTTTCTACTTACTATTTTCCATGACCTTCTTATTGATCAGAAGCTGATCTTACACCCCTTTTACACCCCTTTTGTTCGATAGGGGAAAAATTGTTGGTTTTCAGAAGGATGTATGTACATTCTGTATATATAGACGTGAACAACTAACTGAGCCAAGTTATTGGCCTATAGCTTTTTGGGTCCAAAGTGTCGAATTTTTTTTCTAGGATGTATGTAGTTCCCTCACAAAGCCAACCTGGGATGACATTTGGCGTTCTAAGCATGCCATTGAATACTGCAGAAAATCTTTAATCAGCACAATTAAGGGTATTAAGCCAAACGTTATTAACTTTATCCATCCCTAGGAATTTCCATTTTTGTAATTTTCGGAGTGGAAATTTAATTTCCTCAAAAATAATACCAGTCCATTCTTGAGTGGCTACTGTCGATGTTTTTATCTCTGCCTCTTTTATCCATTCTGTATTTCTATTGTAGTTTTTGCTTTCACCCCAGATGTTTTTCCAAAACCTTTTAATCTCTTCTATTGATGGCTCATCTTTTACCTTAATACGTTCTTTGCCTACTTCTCTTTCAAATTTTTTACCTTCAGATTTAAGGACTTAATTTGGTCTGAAAAACCTGGATCTCTTCAGGAATCTGCGTTTTCTTTGAGCTTTCATTTGGATCATCTGTTTAATATGCTTCTTAGTAGACGAGAGATGTCTAGGTGACAGTATATACTTTCTTTTAAATTTACGGTAACTACGACGTTTTAAAACTTTACCCCTTTCGATTTCAACAATAACTGACAATGCGCCTCTAAGGGCTTCTAAATCTTTATCAAACTTTTCTAGCCATACAGAATTTTTATTCCTCTTCAAGTTTAAATTTTTCTGTTTCAGATATCCTTTTACCCTGTGGACCTATTATCAATGATGTATCCTGTTTCCTTTCCTGAATCTCTTTATTGCACCGAATCATTATATCCTAAAAGAACCGATGATCATCATTTTCAACTACATCCTCAGGTTTCATGCCAATTCGATCATACCAGTTCTTTTTCTTGTTGCAAAAGCAGGGGACACACATTCACAGTTTGCATAACAGTCTTCTCCTTCTCTCCACGCAATCTACAGGCCTCGGTGCCATTTTGATTGTAGATGTTCTTTACATTACTAAGACTATTAAGGTCCTAACATTATGCAGCAACTATTAGGGCTTCAGTCCTTACTTCAGGTATTGAAACTGTTATCGCTACTACTACTACTACTACTACTACTACTACTACTACTATTATTATTATTATTATTATTATTATTATTGTTGTTGTTTTGTTGTTGTCAAGTTCGTACTTTTCACAGAGGCGTATATATACCCTGCAACATCATTATGTCTCAATTTCCATTCTCTCGGCACTAGCATACTAGATTCACTCACTGTCATCATCACTGTCCTGATGATTCTGGCATTTCCCAATAATGCTGTCTTCTGAAATTCTACAATCGATTTTTCAACTTCGATTTTTTAAACATTTTTCCTAATCTTGTGAAACTGTATCCAAGCTTTGATAGCTATAAGAATGAATTCCACTTGCCTTAATCCCCGGAATCTTATGATAGCGTATCTGCAGTCTTGGTATTTCTCGGGTTAGAATTAAAAATTAATAATTTCTTGTGAGTACACAATTGTTACAGGGGCAATGCCATAACAAATTTTTAAAGAAATTTATATTTGCCTCTTCTATTTTACTTATATCCGTTTGTAAGTAAGCAATATATGCCTTTAGGGACATTTAGTTAATTTTACTGCCATTCATACAGTAAGGAAATGATTTTGCACATCTTGTAGTTTATTGCTTTCTTCCGCATATAAATTAAACACAAACAGTATCGCCAACCTTAGCAGCATTTAGAAAATTGACACGCATTCCTTCTCCCCACTTAAGGCCTCTGAGCTTCCTCAGTTTGCATAAGAACTGAATGAAAACATAGGATTGCACAACAGGGAAAATTTGGATTTCCTCTTGTTTTAACATAACACAGGGATCCAATGAAACCCTTTAAGCGTTTTAAAAATCTTTATCTTGGCCCTGAAAGATAACAAACTAGACCAAATTCATATAGAAGATTAAGGTTCGTATAGTATTCAAATTAAGAACAGAGCAATGACTGCAATAAAACCAACAAAGTGTACTACTCTTCCTGTCTTTTCTTTGTTTTTCCTGCCTTTTCTTTGCTTTTCCTGTCTTTTCTTTTCCTGTCTTCTTTTTGTGTGCAGAAAAGACAAAAAACATGGACAACGATTGGTTAAAGAGATTGAAAGCACTTGTTAGAAAAATGATGAAAGACAAAAATGGTTTATACCAGTGGACAATTGTTTGAAACTTTCTATGATACTTAAGACGAAGGTAGAAGGATAACCAAGTGAACCATACCGCACATCATTTGCAAAGCACAATGAAGAAGTGACCAAAAAATCGATATATTCTATCCAAAATTATTGATTGTACACAAGCTGGCATGAAAAGGTCACAACAAAAGTCGAAATTTCGGCTTGGTGAACTGTATAGTAGCTTTAGAACGCTTTTGTGTAGAGAAACAAAATAGCGGCCAAAGTAGAGCAATAACCATTTTTGTCGCTTAAACATTATTGCCTGATATACTACAGTACAATCTTTCTTTTTAGTCCAGTCATTTGTAATCCCGTAAAAACTGGTTTGCTTGACATAATTTTTTTCATTTTTTTTTTTTTTGGTTTTGACGTCATTTTTTCCCAGTAATAAAGGCTCAGACGGTGACCCTTCAGAGGGACTTCGCTTTGGCAGTGAGGAATATCTTGGCCCGATGCCCTTCCTGGCGCCAACCAATGGCTATTTTATTTATAAAGTTCCAAATTCTTTTCACTCGCTCGGGGAATCGAACCCGGAACCTCTTGGTTACTGTGCAGCTGCACTAACCATTACTTATTTTAGAATAATATTATTGCTCCTTAAATGCTACATATATCCGGCGAATGCGCATCCCTTAAATTTCTTCTGCAAGATATTACCTCCAGAAAATTGCTCTCATGTTTAATTTGAAAAAGCTACTGAGTGCATTTTATGCTAAGGTGATAATTTAAAAGAAATTGTACAGAATGACATCCTTTCTGTCAGCCTTGGGTTACCTTTACGAATGATAAATATGTTTTGTAATTAGTAATTCAAAATCTGGTTTGGTGAACCTTCTACTCAAAGAAACACGAGAAAATGTAGAAGACGGCCTTTCATTCAGCACAAAAAAACCCATACAAACATTTATTATTCTATCCATCTATGTTCCACTTGTATGCAATATTTTGGCTAAAAATCTATAGCGTAATTTAATAAGTTCAAATATTTAAAGGAGTAGCTTAGCATCGAATGATAAATGCCACAGATGTATTTTAGCATCCGATGCTAAATCACCGTTGCAAATTGAAACCTTTTTTTCACATCAGGAGTCACTGTGATATAATTCCCAGAACAACAAACAAACTTATTTTGATATCCACATATCAAATCTAAAGTAGTAAATAAGTGAAATATCCGATATAAAGTTGGTCCGGTGCAGTAAAATTCAGACTATAAAAAACTGACCGCTAAAGTGTAGAATTTTTAAGCTGTAATTCGTGATAATACGGTTGCCAGCTAATTAAGGATAAATATTCAAATTGTACACTGGGTTTCTTGATCTGTGTAATTATCAAAACTGACTTACAAAAAACTGTGAAATAAGAAATGTCATTGTTGTCAGGTCCATACTGTATAACAAAAATAAAGACTGCCTTCCCCCTACTTAGTATAATATTATTCATTAACTTTATAACAAAACTATCGTCTTTGTGGGTTTGAGGCGGACTCTTTGCACCAAACTGTGTTGTGCTTGACATATAATTAATTTCCAATGTGTCACTAAATAGGTTCAACAATAGAGCAGAGTCAAGCTTCATCACGCAAATGATGGTAGGGCGTACATTTTTTTCATCATCCAGTTATACTGTTGACAAGATATGAATTGTTTGTCAGATAAAAGTCATTTTATTGTTAAAGAATAGCACTCATCTGACCACGATTGTGTTAGGGCACTCATTTACTTCATCAGTCACATGACAAACTGTCAACAAGTGTTTAATATATATTATATTGAAAATTGGTGTTGACAACCTTTAAAATGCAGTACTAACCAGATTACATATAGTCACATTTTGACCATTCCCTGGGACAAAACCAGCTTTCCTAAGAAAATTAAGTCATTTAATAGTTAAAATGTCTTTGGTATGTTGCACATTTTTCTGCCTTTGCAAGTAATAAAGTACAGATAACCTAGTATTAATCAGAAACAATGGAACAAAGTTATAAATAAAGACAAAATTTATGTGTAGGGCAGCCATATGGTTTAAATATCTGTACATTTGTAACGAACAAAGATCATCAGTGGAATACTAGGAATTCTCACATTCTTTGAAAAGCTATGGCTTAACTAAACCCAATATTTATCCCTTATTGCCAGTTAATTATTTTAAAACTACACGTGATATTGGGGAGCAGAAATATAAACTTGCAGCATGACATTCAATGGAAGAAGAGCAAAATGATCTAAACAAATTTGTATTAGTACTGGAATTATTAACAAGCGATTTCTTTTGTTATTAAAACTTGAGTGCAAAACATATTTAACTGTAGAATCTTCCCAAGCTGTCATTCATCAATAACATCTTCGGAAGAATCCAAATGACCCCACAAAACGGTTATAGGAACATGTCGGACCGAGCTGCAGCGTTCTGTATCGACTCACTCCTGGCAAGTAAAGATGCGCCAAAGAAAGAACTTGCAGGGACCATATTGACATCAAAGCAAGGTAAATTTTAACCGGGTGGAAATGACAAGCAAATATGTTATTCCTAACTTTTCCATTAAATATATACATTTATAAGTGTGCTAAACTATTAGATTCCAAATCGACATTTAAACCTGTTATATTTAACATATACTGTATTACATATTACATATTCACAAATTATATTTCATATGTAAAGTGACAATTCACATCCCAGTCATGTAACACACATATTCTTCGTCCCTTGTTATATCCTGTTTTATTTATTGACCAAAAATTCTAGTTTTCTAAGTTAGAGGTACATTTATTCAACCTGGCCTTGATATTTTAACTCTGCTTTTTTGGTATCCAAACCTATTTTGACTCTATATTTTGATAAAGTGTCTAGAATCTTTTCTATTATTGGAATTTTTTGATAGTGAACTTTACTTTGATTCTTTTCTTTCTGCAACTTCATAATTTTATTTGTTCCATCAAGTTCGATGATTCAATAAAGGTGCTTAAAAAATATTGACTTACTCAGCAAAGGGCAAAATAGAGCATGAAAGTAGCATTTCAGTTTGTATCAGCATTTATTTCCCACATGCTTTGTTGCATAATGCAAGATTCTCGCCTACATTATTTTTTTACAACATTTATGCCTCTGTTGCTTGTGAGAATGACAAGGTCCCTGCTTGAGGCCCAAGTATTTGTTCTGAGCTTAGCTGTAATCCCTAGATTTGGATGAGGTGTCCAATGATATGAGTCTAGAGAAGGATACTTAACTAAGTGTAAGATTAGGTTGCAAAAGTATTTGGGCTACAAACATACCTCCGATACTTCGGTTGATTAAGCAGATAGCCAAGACATTCACAGGCTCTAACCTGAATTGGGGCTGCACTCATGACTGAAAGAGTACCTTATGAATCCACATCTTATGAACCCACAGATTTTCATGAGAAAGGTCATGGGTCAGGTTTTGCAGAGGTACCAAATGTAGTCGAGGTTGGAGATGATGAGTCTTCTTTGGACAAATATAATTTTCGAGGCATGTGTAGTAAATNGATATGAGGCTAGATAATGGTACTTAACTAAGTGTAAGATTAGGTTGCAAAAGTATTTGGGCTACAAACATACCTCCGATACTTCGGTTGATTAAGCAGATAGCCAAGACATTCACAGGCTCTAACCTGAATTGGGGCTGCACTCATGACTGAAAGAGTACCTTATGAATCCACATCTTATGAACCCACAGATTTTCATGAGAAAGGTCATGGGTCAGGTTTTGCAGAGGTACCAAATGTAGTCGAGGTTGGAGATGATGAGTCTTCTTTGGACAAATATAATTTTCGAGGCATGTGTAGTAAATTAGTCTGTGTAAAGTGGGGAAAATAAAACTTGTTTTGGTTGCCTCTAACTAGACAACTCCTTAGCTCCTCTAACACTTTTATATTATTAGTTTGTCTACTGCCATTGATACCAGGCAAGGTACAATTGTATAACTTAAAACTCTGAGAAACAAGATAGGAAGAAAAATACTATTAATTTCCAAAAAAGTATCGTGAGTTCGTGATAAAATCTTTACTCCTCAGGTTCATCAGAATCAGGAAAAACTTGTGAGAGACTCTGTTATTGTAATTCACAAATGTAGATCTGGTCTGAATCCAACTTCAGACAATTTGCATTTTTCAATTGCTTATCTTATAATTTCAATTTCCATTCTTGTGCATTAATTGTATTTATCTTACACAATACATTTATTCCTTTTGTCCATCTCTTTATTTTTACACTAGGCATGTACATTTACGTATTATATATCTATTAATACTTTGGAAAAATTTCATCCTTTCTTTACAAGTAGTAGTGTATTTCATATCCTTTCTTATTTGTTAAATAATTTCTCAGTCTGATTTATTGTCTTTTACCAAAATGATATTATAGAATAAAATGATGATATGATTAATAAATAGCTTGAATTTTTAACGAACGTATATTGATTTTTTTTCTCTCTGTTAGATGTGTAATACAGAAAAATATACATATGTTTGTTTCTCACTTAATTTTCTTTCAAATTCCACATCCTATTCCTCAGTATTATGTTTTCTCTATTGTTCTTTTCTCCATGAATTTAAAACTTAAAACATATTGCAAAACATTACTTTCTCTGTAGCTAGCTAACTCAGTTTTTCTTATTCAACCAGTATTATTGCTAGTACATGTTTTTATCANGAATAAAATGATGATATGATCAATAAATAGCTTGAATTTTTAACGTATATTGATTTTTTTTCTCTGTGTTAGATGTGTAATACAGAAAAACATACATATGTTTTTTTCTCACTTAATTTTCTTTCAAATTCCACATCCTATTCCTCAGTATTATGTTTTCTCTATTGTTCTTTTCTCCATGAATTTAGAACTTAAAATATGTTGTGAAACATTACTTTCTCTGTAGCTAGCTAACTCAGTTTTTCTTATTCAACCAGTATTATTGCTAGTACATGTTTTTATGGAAACTGTCTTAGCTAAGGAATTAAAAGTCGTGCTTATTTAAGGCACAACCTTCAAGAGGGGATCTAAGCATTAATTATGTCATATTTAATTTCATGAGGATAAGCAATTTGAAGAGTTTGTTTATTCTGTTCTAGGTTATCTCCTATTCACATTTGAATGCCGTAGATAAATCATGGTGGTGTGCTCTCTCTTCATCTTTTACTGTATCTCGCAATCTCGCTAAGCAGTTCTTCATCTTAAATAACCAATTTCTTCATCATTTCTCAACATTTTCAATCTTTTTGTTCCTCTTGATCTTCTTCAGATATTAGCTCCAATAATGTTCCCCTTTTATCCCTTTCCATTCCTCCTGCCCTACTTAAGAATAAAGAGACGTAATTTCTTAAATACAGCTTTTAAAAGATAAACATATGTAGTTATTATTAAAGTATCAGGTATTTATTAAATGTTATCCTTCACACAGGAGGTAGAATTTTTAAAGATAAAAGAACATACAAACAATGATAAATAGATGGATAGATAGATAAATAGATAGATGGATGGATGGATGGATAGATAGATAGATAGATATATAGATATATAGATAGACAGAGGGGTAGATGGATCAATCGATAGATGGAAATAATCGATAGATGGATAGATAGATGGATAGATGGATAGATAAATAGATGGATAAATAAGTGGATCAATAGATAGATAGGTAGATAGATAAATAGACAGATAGATAAATAAATAGATAGATGGATAAATAGATTGATCAATTGATCACAATTTTAAATATTATGCAACCATTTAAAAATGCTGCAGATTGACCCTGTTTCTGAGCAGGCCATTGGCTTTATAACTGACAAGTGAAATCACATTTGATCTTAAAAATGAGTAATAAAATTCTCAATGTAAATTTTCATAATAGGTACCTTTACTCTTGTACGTACTGCCAATAAATATCCTTTTATTTTCACATAGTTTCTTAGCTGCTCTACTTTGGTGTTGATAGTTTTCAACGTTTTGGAGAGCTCAGAAATGGTTCTTTAAAAAAAATCACAATATGTGTTAGTTTTATTTTTAAAAAGAATATTTAATAACATTTTCTTTCTTGTTTTCTTCCTTTGTCAGTATTTTTTCAAGTCAGTATCTTCTTTCAAAAGAACTTCAAGGAAAAATTTGAACTAAGAAAAGATGGGGGTATTTGCCATTTATTTGTAACTTCTTAATGTTTCCAAAGCTTTTTCTTCCTTATCATTGTAAGAGATTGATTAGTATCAACTACTGTTTGATTGCTGAATTAAAAGTTGCTTTCGCTGGTACATCAAAAAAACGTTGTGACAATACAACTTCATGTCAAGACACTGAAAAGACGGAAGTGTGTCCCCAGGTTCAAACTGGATGCACTCGAAGAGGCTGAAGTCCACTATAAGTTCCACAAAGCAGCTGTTGAAAGCTTGGAGGAGATTGGTGATCTCGCTGAAACCCCAGCAAACCAATGGAACGCTTTGTAGAAGAGTCTGCTCGACGCTGCCAAGAAGCACATTCCAAAATAACTGAGAAGATAACCATCCAATCACTGGACTATCAAAGAAATAAAAAACCTCATAGAAGATCGAAGACTAGCAAAAACTGATGGGAAGAAGTACATATAGATCAGAACGGAGATCAGACGGAAATGGCGCAAGGCCAAAGAAAATTGGCTCCAGTTGAAATGCCAGGAGGTAAAAAGACTAAGCATGGATCAAAACTCTGGAGAAATGTTTCAAAGAATCAAAGAAATTACGGGGAAAAGGTCTTTGATTCCATCAAAATTTATAAAATCTGCAGCTAGTGAAGTCCTTCACAAACCAGAAAAAGTAGCTAAAAGGTGGTCGGAGTACCTTAAGCAGCTATTTGAGGATAGCAGAATGCAAGAGAAGGACACTGTTCCACTAACAGATCTCTCTGGTCCACCAATATTGAAGGAAGAAGTCAGAAGAAAGCTTCGATTGACTAGGAAGCACAAAGCTGCTTGTTCTGATGCAGTGGTCTCCTAAATGTTCAAAGCTTTGGGTGAGACAGGCATTGATCTCATGCACAGCCTAGTAAATAATATCTACAACACAAGTGACATACCCGAAGACATGCCAAAATCAATCTTTATAGCTCTGCCAAAGACTCCAAATACATTAGACTGCGACCCGCACAGGATGATACGTCTAATGAGCCACTCCCTGAAATTGCTGCTCTGAATCGTACTTACGTGATGTCGTTCGAAGATACATCCAGAGATTGCGCAATGCCATTATGGATTAATGCCAGACAAGTGAATGAGAATTGCCATATTCATAGTCCGTATGCTTAGTGAGCATTGCATCCAACATCAACTGATCATCTACATCTGCTTCATTGACTACAAAAAACCGTTTGATTGCGTCCGCCACAGAAGGCTTCTCAATTTCTTCAGAAGCATCGGAACGAACGATAAAGATTACCGAATCATCTACAACCTCTATTCACTCCAACAAGCTGCCATCAAGCTCCAAGATGCGTTGGTGGATTGGACTAAAATCAACACTGGCGTAAGACAAGGTTGCGTGATGAGCTCCGACTTTGTCAACTTATACAGCGAGAATATTCTTCGATGCCTTAAGGAATCAGATGACGGAGTTCCAGTCACCGGTGTTCGTATCAACAACATCAGATACGCTGATGACACTGCTTTGATCACTGGCAGCGAGGAAGGTCTACAGAGGCTACTGAATCTTGTGGAAGTTGCATCAAGAGAAGCTGGACTGGAGATCAACTGCAGGAAGACCCATTCCATAACGATCCCAAAAGGAAAGTCTCCACCATGCAACCTTGTATGCAATGGTCAAAATATTGTCCAAGTCGATTCCTTCAAGTACCTTGGGTCCTTGCTGACATTGGATGATGGAAAGTGCAATAGAGAGATAAAGGGACGTATCGCCTTATCAAAGACCAGTTTCAACAGAATGGCCTCAATTTTGAAAGACAGGAAACTCTCAAACCAGCTGAAAGTTAGACTTCTAAAAGCCTATGTGTGGTCGGTGCTACTTTACCACTTCGAAGCTTGGACCATGAATGCCACTACAACCAAGAACGTAAAAGCGGCAGAAATGTGGTTCTACAGAAGAATGCTTGGAGTCTCTTATATAAAGCATGAAAATAACGAAATTATTCTGCAAAGAATTAAAGAAGAATGCCACCTCATTAAGACCATCATAAAACGATAAGCTAGTTTTGTTGGTCATGTCATCAGAAAACAACAAATCGAACATCTCTGCTTGTCAGGAAGAGTCCCAGGAAAGAAGGCTTGTGAAGGACAGCGGCGGCTGTTCCTTGATCAACTGAAGAAATCCACGGGCGTCAAGAACATAAGAGGACTATTTGACGCTGCTAACCCAAGGCAATTATTTTCTATTTAGTAATTTCATACGTCGCCAAAGCCTTTTTCGGGTGACACCAAGACAAGACAAGTCACTACGAAGTCGGTAACTTAGAATAAAGAGCTAGGAACAATATATCTAACTTCTGGCCCAATATCTGATTCCAGAAATGGATAAGACCTTCCTCGGTAGCTCTGGATTATTCCAACAGGACCTCACACCGTGTCACGTATGTAAGATGGTGAAGAATGTATTTGAAAAGCTTCAAGTAAACCTCATGGATTTGCCTAGTAATCCACCAAACTTCAGTTCTATTAACAATTTGTGCTCCATTATTAAAACTTGACTACAAGAGAAGAACTGTACTACAAAAAGGAAGCTGGAAAAGTCAAGTATCGACACATGACATATGAATCCTTGCATCCATGGAATTTGTCATACCCTCACCGAATCCATGCCAAACTGTATCAAGCAAGTCATAGAAAACTAAGGAGGACACACTCCATACTGATAAGTGATTTTAATGAGTGAGTTTCAATAGAGGGTTGTTAGAAGAAACTACGAAGCTTTTATTAAATTTTTGCTAACGATACAATTAATTGGAACAGAGATTTATAAATCATGTATACTCAAGTAACGGTGTGTTAACAATAAAAAGCCCGCCAATTGTATCTTGTTTTCCAATTTTGTAGAACATCACACTTATATTTAGTGGAGCTTTTAGAAAATCCTTACTAAATTTTTTTCTTTGTACATAAAGTTTTAAAACAACAGCTAATAGAATAAGTTGTATGATCAACATTTTTGTTGTTGTCATTTTCACACAGGTTTTACTAGTGTTCATTAGCGATTAATATATGAAATGCTTGATACCAATTATATATAAAAGACATGTAAATGGTAATATCGGACCATTTCAATGATCTTGCATTTGGTTTTTCTTAAAATGATTCAAGCTTTTTTGAATGGAATAATAAGCTCTCTCGCAATATGCATCCCAAAACATTTAGATATCGGCTCTCTTTTGAGAGCGAGCTCCAGGAGTTTATTCTAAATAACAGTAAATGTTCGTTTTACACAGCATCTACAGGTATTTACATCATTTTCCTGTATACCAAGTGTCTTTTATGTATTGATAATGCAAGCACTGGATATTGTACATTGCTATTGTTCCAGGCTCTTTCAACTGAAGTGAAAAACATCGGACTAATCTTAGGAACTCCCATACATTGTGTCCAGCAAAACACAAATAAATTTTTATCAAATAAAGGTCGCCGTGAAGGCAAAAATAGCTTAGTCTCAGGAAGAATTACGCGATAGTATGACCCTCCAGTGTTTAAATTTGACCTGACTCTAGTCCTCCAAAACAAATTGCTGGAAGAGCTGTAACCAGAGGACGAGGCAAGTGACACGAGATTGAAGGAGAATAGTGCAATATACATTTTAATCAGGCAATTAATCAGGCAAGACACCTTTATTAGGAACCATCTATTTTGAATAAATGATCAAATACAGGTCAAAAAAGTAATTTTCCAAAGTCGTTCTCCGCTCTCCGAATACCTGGTCGTGAATGGGAGAGAGGATGACAAGATTTGCATGCAAGGAGCAGATGTAATGAAGGCAGAAGACTTCAAGTACCTTGGATCCACAGTGCAATACGATGGGGGATGCGACAGAGAAGTGAAGAAGAGGATACAAGCAGGCTGGAACGGGTGGAGGAAGGTAACAGGGGTGTTATGTGACCGGAAGATATTGCCAAAAGTGAAAGGAAAAGTGTACAAAACGGTAGTGCGGCCAGCATTGCTATATGGG
>RDPX01000109.1:1044861-1055723 GCA_003991215.1 Morbakka virulenta | reverse complement strand
CAGGAACGAGGCCGAAGAAGAACTGGAGGAGTGGAGATATGCCCTAGAAAGAAGGGGAATGAAGGTAAGCAGGGCCAAGACCGAATACCTGGTCGTGAATGGGAGAGAGGATGACAAGATTTGCATGCAAGGAGCAGATGTAATGAAGGCAGAAGACTTCAAGTACCTTGGATCCACAGTGCAATACGATGGGGGATGCGACAGAGAAGTGAAGAAGAGGATACAAGCAGGCTGGAACGGGTGGAGGAAGGTAACAGGGGTGTTATGTGACCGGAAGATATTGCCAAAAGTGAAAGGAAAAGTGTACAAAACGGTAGTGCGGCCAGCTTTGCTATATGGGCTTGAGACGGTAGCGACAACAAAGAAGCAGGAAGCTGAGTTGGAAGTGGCTGAGTTGAGAATGCTGAGGTGGTCACTTGGGGTCACACAGCTAGATAAAATCAGAAATGAAAACATCAGAGGAACAGCACACGTTAGAAGATTAGGAGAGAAGCAAAGGGAAGGAAGACTGAGATGGTACGGACACGTGGTCAGAAGAGAAGATAGCTACATCGGGAGGAGAATGTTGAGGATGCAACTGCCAGGGAAGAGGAAGAGAGGAAGACCAAAGAGAAGATATATGGACGGAATTGAAGAGGATATGAGGACATTAGGAGTGAGGAGAGAGGAAGCTGACGACCGCGCCAAATGGAGGCGATTGATCCGCTGTGGCGACCCCTGACGGGAGCAGCCGAAAGATGATGAAGAAGAAGTTCTCCGCTCTCCAGCAGACTAAAGTGCCTCTTACACCTTCATGAAGCAAACAGAGGAACTTACAGGTAGAGATTAGTACCAGTTGGTAAAGAAAAAGATCAATAGAGGCACTTATTTAGGTAAACCTGAATAGAAAATCAACAGAGAGGCAGAGACATATACGCAGCAAATGTTTGTAGCGAAACACTAGCCATACTTGTTATTGAAAAGTCAATCACACCGAGTTGCTTTACAGGAATTTACCACTTTGATTGCCTATACAGGACACAAAAGGAAAGATGGGTGAGTGTCGAGCGATGGCAACATCTTGAAAATATTTTAGAAGACGACGATGATGGTTTCAACGTGGTTTATTTCAATATTGTCTCAAATTGTCCTTTAAGGTGTCCAAATAGTGGAGAGGTTATGTAAGCTCTTGATATGCTCTCAAAATTTATGTTTACGAAGAACACATCCGTGAATCGAAAAGTAGAGACACTAACTTCCAAAATTAAAAAGTTAGTTGTTGAAAGAAGACAAAAGAAAATGATTGGCTTTTTCTCCTGATGTAGTATCAACCAAAGTAAATAAAAAGTTTAATTGGGCATTCCATTGACGTTTTTTTATTGATTGTAACCTGTATTAAACCAGCCGTCGATAACCCGAACATTCGATAGTTCGAACAAAATTTTTCTTTGAATTTTCTGGCTTACACTGTATATATTTTTCCGTTTTAATTTCTTGTTTGCTCTATGTTGCAGCACAAAGTGGTGGAATGTTTCCACGATTCCCTGAGATGGCTATTCTGCAGAAGTATATAACTCTCAAAATTTATGTTTACGGAGAACACATCCGTGAATCGAAAAGTAGAGACACTAACTTCCAAAATTAAAAAGTTAGTTGTTGAAAGAAGACAAAAGAAAATGATTGGCTTTTTCACCTGATGTAGTATTAACCAAAGTAAATAAAAAGTTTAATTGGGCATTCCATTGACGCTTTTTTATTGATTGTAACCTGTATTAAACCAGCCGTCGATAACCCGAACATTCGATAGTTCGAACAAAATTTTTCTTTGAATTTTCTGGCTTACACTGTATATATTTTTCCGTTTTAATTTCTTGTTTGCTCTATGTTGCAGCACAAAGTGGTGGAATGTTTCCACGATTGCCTGATATGGCGATTCTGCAGAAGGAGCATGAAGAAATGGGTGTTACAAAACAGTGGATGGCAATGCGCTTGGAATTACAACATCGCTCTTTGTGGAATCATTTTCATTCATTAGGGACGGAAATGATCATCACTAAGACTGGAAGGTAACGATATACAGATATTGTAAGCTTTGTATGGAAAAGCGATCAGTACTATTGTGTGTAGCATCGGTCAGTTATTTAATGTAAAGTGCTGAATTCAATTTCAATGCTTATGGCAGTCAGTGTTTTAGATTGAAAAACCAGAAAGTGTAGACAGTAATCCACAATACGAAAGTAGACGTAGTTCTGATGAAAAGGGTTTGTTGACCACTAAAAGTCTTAAAAGAAGAAATATAAATATGAAGCAAAAGGGTATCAAAAGGGTTGTCACAGAATCTAACTGAGAATTCTGTGCGTCAGAAATACCAAAAATGGTTCTACGAAAAAAATACTACTGCTACTGATGAGACTGGTAAATAGGAGAGCAAACCGAACCTATGGTCTTTTATTGATGAGTTTAAAAAACAGGATCATAACTGCACTAAAAATAAGTCGTCAAATGTCGGTAATATGAAAAAACCTTTAAAACAACTATACCCACCTGATTCTTTCCGAACCAACCAAAATATTTTTCTTGAAAAACAATAAGTTAGTAAAATGGTTGAGTATTTGGATGCCTGTCAGAAAGGTTCATTTTTAGAATTGACACTTCCTTATAAAACAATATCATATGGAAAACTAACCCTTTGTTAAGAGTGAAATGAACAGAATCCTGAGAATAAATTCAAAATTTCCCTTGAAAATAAGTCGCAGGGGAATCAAGCACGGAAACCAATAGCAAATACGATTGTCCATAAAGTTTTAATCTTTACTCTACATACGACTATACTTGACTATAAATAACAATATTTGAATGTATATGGCTATGTATTACTGCATACGACTATAGTTGATTGTATACAACTATATATGATTGTATACAACTATATATGGTTGTATATGACTATATATGACTATATATACCACTATGTGTGACTGCGTACCACTATATTTGACTGTATATGACTATATGTGACTGTATACCACTATAAATAATTATTAACATCTATATGTGACTGTATACGACTATATATAATTATATACATCTATATGTGACTATATATTTATCACATATAGATGTATATTAGGATCTTCTGATCACTCAGTCATTTCCATTAAGATAAAATCCAAATTCAAAGGCTCCTCTGATGTCCCTTTCCATCGCAGTGTTTATCGATACGCAAAGGCTGATTGGGATAGCTTCAGATCATTTATCTCTAAAATTTCTTTGTGTTCAATTTTCAAAGAGAATGTGTCCCTTATTGCCTCTGATATATCTAGTTGGTTAATCGTTGGTATTGAGAATTTTATACCTTGTAAAAAATTCCAACAGAGACCAAACAGCCAGCTATGGTATACTCCAGAGTCTGCTGCTGCCATTGCTTACCGAAATCACTACTTCCATTGCTATCATCGGAACAGATGCCCTGACCCGAAAGCTGCCTTTAGAATCGCTCGGAACCACTGCAAATGGATTACAAGAAATGCCAAAGAGCCCTATGCCTAATCTTTTAAGTCTAGAATTGCTGAGCAGAGACTTGGCTCTCGATATGTATATGGCTATTTGTGAGTATATATGATCTTATATAACTGTTTACAAATATATATGACTGTATAAGACTACACATGACTGTGCATCACTCTTTTTAACTGTATATGACTATATCTGACTTTATATCGCTGCATAGAACTGTAAATGACTAGATACGACTGTAGATGACTATATATAACTTTATGTGACTTTAAATGACTACGTATGACCATATATATGACTCGTTAGACCTATACTCTCTACATTTAATCTTTGCTCTCTCTATGTTTTAATAGGGACCTAGTTGCTGACTGACTTTCTCACAAGGCTTCTTAACCGAACTTAAACACCATTTTCAATAGACTGTACGTCTGTTTGCTTCTGTAGAGTAATACTGGAAACAATCACTTGGACTAAATGTCATACAGAAGCATAACAGAGCCTTTCTTTACAAACCTATCTATGGTATCTAATGGTAGCTGTGATTAGTAATGTCACATCAGAAAAATCTTTGGTGTTCACAGACCAAGGATAATTTTATTAGCAGATTGGGAAACTTACAAACTGGTGATTTAGTTACTTACTTATTAAATATTAAATGCTTCTACGTTGCTCGACACACGAGGCAGTAAACGTTCTCCATATTGCACAGTTCTCAGCCAGTCTGTTGATGTATCTCTGTCGTTTATCGAAGAACCTGAGGTCCGTCTTCACCAATCCCGGTTCATTATGTCCCATTTTCTCTTTTTGTGACCTGGTTGTGTATACTTAATATCCTAGTTTGCAAGTATTTCTGGAATCCTTCTTCAAGCACAAGGGTTTTTTTCGTACTTCTAAAAATATCAAGACCTCAGCAGTGTTTTAATTGAAACTACCTATTTAAGAATTTTCCATACTTATATTCATTTACTTTTTTATGTTTAATGGTTGTATTTAACCTACCTTCTTTCCAATACTCAGGTTAGTTCTAAATTCATCCTTTAGTCATTTTTTCTATCCTCTGTAATTTAGAAGGATGTTCCCTACCCTTCAAGTTAAAGTGTATGGGTTGGAACCGACGCTAAAGTACATAATTGCTCTGGATTTTGTTCCGATGGACAACAAACGATATCGGTAAGAAAAGTATTACAGCTGTTTTTCTTTCTCATATTTATTGCTTGACCACTGTAAAAGAAGTTCCGGCACATGATTTCTATTAAAACCCCCAGAAAAAACCCCAAAGATATAGTTGAAAGCATTGGTAGCTTCTGGGATAACCAGACCAACGGCAATGTTGACTTTATTTAATCTGAATAGGATTCTTAAACGGTGGCATCATTTGCGTATACAGGAAGGTCAAAGTCTTATATTATTTCCTGTTTCGAGTGGTTTCAGTATTAAAAGCTTGACGCTTTTTTTTGCCTCAAACAAAACTTCCCAGTTTTTTTTTCTTGATTTACAATACTCTTATTCTTCTTAGTCCTTTCTAACCATTAATGACATACAAAACTTTTTAGTTTGTTTCAACAATGATGCCAGCAAGGACAGCAAGTAGTACTAGCCCCCAATCATCCCGAGGACCAATATTCCAATTTGTTCTTAATGAGATGTAAAAAAGAGGGGTAAAGTAGGTAAAGACTGAGGCTCTTTACATTATACAATTAGGTGTATATTTGAACTCGAAAACTATTATTGCTTGAAAGTGCGAGGAGAGAACCTATCATGGAGTATGTAGTATTTAAAGGTTTTCATACCAGTTGAAATTTCGATCACTTCAATTTAATAAACTAGACTAGTAAGTATTATATGATTTTTTTGTTTTGTTATGAAATCTAGATTTTGACTCCTTTAAGTAAGTTTTTAGCTGAGAAGGAAGTGTGATGCAAAGATATACAAGATATGACACAAATTTAAATGTTTTTTCGTGTGTGTATGTGTGAATGTGTACGGTCAAGTACAAAATACTCTCATTTCATCTTTGAAATGCAATAAACTAAAACATTTCATAAATCAGCGTGAAAAGAATTTCTGATCATATTTTGGTAAAAGTATATAATTTTGTCATTACCACGGGGTAAATTTAATTCTTTTTTTCACACATGTATTTATTTTCAGTTTAGCAATTTTCCTTTTATATTCTTTTCTGTACATGCACAAACAAAATCTAATGCACTAATGCACTGAAGTGCTTGGAATTTCTTGTCTCCTCCTGTGGAGAAATTTGGTCAAAAGAAACAAAAAACTATGCAATGCTCGTTATAACATTAACCGTTTGCTCTACCTGAATTTTGAATAATAAAGGTGGTTAGAATTTATCGCTACCGCTTTGCACTGCTCGATATTTCACTGCCTCCCTGGACGTCGTGTTTTCTTCTACATTCCATTCAGTCTTGTGGTATTTTATAAACATGCTGCTAAGTATCATTTGAAAAATAACGGTTTTGCTGATATCCTAAAATAGTTTTGTGGCTAATTCATCAAAATATGGCATCCAATGTCCCAGTAGAAATTAAATTTTAATGAAGTATTTTGTATCTTCTTTAATCAACATTCCTGCAATCAGAATTTTAGGAATGTAGGGATTTCTTATATCAAGAGATTGGGGCTTATTTTCAAATGTTACATATGTAGAGCCTACAGTTACTGCTCGCTCTATACGCATTGCAATGGGATGCCTTGCATTAAACTCAAAACAACCTAACTAACATTCAACGATGACCTTAATTTCACCTTAGCTATGCATATCATCACTCTGGATGGTTTTTGGCTGGGGAAGTTGATATCACTTCCCTTAATAGCAGAGGGCTGTATATTCATCCGCGTTCACCAACAGATGGTCGAAATTGGGAAAAACAAGTCATTTCATTTCACAGACTAAAGCTTACTAACAATGAGTCTTCTTCAAAAAATCAAGTAAGTGTAAACATTAAAGGGATTTTTTTTATAGCAGTTGTTGATATATTTACCTTCTCCTCAGACCGACTAATTGAAAATCTACTGTTTTTCTCTTTTGTTGTTCTTGTTGTTCTTGTTGTTCTTGTTGTTCTTGTTGTTGGTTAGAGAATGCTTTAAATTTGGAAGGAAGAGTCCCTGTTAGCCTGAACTTCGTTTTTGGGATTCCTACTCTGGACTAATATCTACTGTACTACAGTTTTTGCTTTGTTGTTCTAAGGATTACTTGACTGGAGTTTGAAGACAAAGTTACTCCAAACCACTCTCCAATGAACTCACACTGGCCTCAATGAACATTTAATGATGCATCAATGGAAATACTTCAATCCACGGAAAGAGTCCTAGCCNATTACTTGACTGGAGTTTGAAGACAAAGTTACTCCAAACCACTCTCCAATGAACTCACACTGGCCTCAATGAACATTTAATGATGCATCAATGGAAATACTTCAATCCACGGAAAGAGTCCTAGCCAATATTTTCATAAAACAAATTACATTCAGCAGAACACTAATGGTTGTGGATCACTTTTTGTGAGAAGTGGTAATAATTTACCAGAGCTTAACAGTCACTTTACGCACATAATTTTAACAAGTAAAGCAGTACTGAAAGAGTATTCTTTTTGCTGCGACAACAGCATGAGTATATATATATATATGTATATATGTATATATATGTATATATATGTGTATATATGTATATATATATATATATATTCAATCTGCAGACAGTACTGTTTCGCCCTTTGTGGGCTCATCAGTGCAGCACAGAGCTTCTGAGACATAACTCTCTGGCCATGTTGCCGGAGCAAACACAGCTTGAAGAGTTCTTGTGGGATCCTGGCAAAAGTGCTCAATCAAACTTTCGTAAGGGAGCGTTTTTATTTAATTATATATATATATATATATATATATATATATATATATATATATATATATATATAATTAAACAAATGTAAAATATATATGCAGTTTTTATAACGTTTTTAAACCAGTATAGCTGATGAGTGAAGACACGAAACTTTAAGTTCTATACACAAGTTTTGAGTTTTCTCTTTTACCTTATATATATATATATATATTTATATATATATATATATATTTATATATATATATATACATGTGTGTGTGCGTGTTTGTCTAAGTACATGCCTCTATCTCTTTGTGTCTGTGGTTAACTATTGAGTTTTACGTTATGGTTGGAACGGAATAATCTAGGCCGCATCAGGTGTCAAAGTGTTCCTTGGCGTATCTTACCGTTGGTACCTAATTTGCCATCTATTTCATAATGCCCTACTGTATTTATGTTAGTATCCGCCTCGTCTCCTGTCCACTGATGTACTTGTTATACAAGTGAAAACAGAAGGAAAAAGTACCTTGGCATTGTAAAATCGATTAACATATATCTATCATCAAAAAATGTTGCTACGCTTTCTTGAGTTGCTGTGACATACACAGATAATTTTTTATTATCTGTGATTAAGGATATATGATTGATATATTTATCTAATAATTTTTTGGAGTTGTTGTCCCAATTGCCAAACTAGAGACAAAACAAATTAGAGTCAACTTTTGCCTCTTCCTACTGACCCGTTTTTTCTGATTTTGAATGGAGACATGAAAAAAGAATGGAGACAACAAAATGTGAATGGAGACAACAAAAAAGCGACAAAAGAGAATATCAAGGACATGCGAAAGTGGAGAAGACTGTGTCGAGCGGCCGACCTGGCCCGACCTTACCCGTTGGAAAAGGCCGAAAGGAGGAGAAGAAGAACAACAACAACAACAAAAAAGCCCCATTTTACGTCATTCTGTTCCTGTGTAACTAACGAATCATGGATTACTTTTAGTATAAATTTTAGTAAGGTAACAAGTTTAACAAATTAAAATAAACTTTATGAAGCTTTTGCGTTTAAAATAGGCATTTCCACCTTTTGGACTGCGGTCAATAGTTTATTCATCAGTCAAACATTTGCTTTTGTTTCATTTCAAAGACTTCAGGTGTGACACTTTAAACGCCTGGCAAAATTTTATGTTTTTTTGTCTCATAATACTCTCATACAAACATTGTTTGTCTTCTATATACATTTATGGTAACATATTTCTCTCTTCAAACAGATTGTTTTAAAGTCTATGAGAAAGTATCAGCCGAGAATTCATGTAATCTGTGCAGATGTCTCGGGGAATTCCTATGGTAACTTAACCGCGGAAAATGTTACTTCCAGCTACAAGACATTCATTTTCCCAGAGACTCAGTTTATCTCAGTTACATCTTACCAGAATCAGCAGGTATGTATTCTCCGTCTGTCCGACTATCACAGTGTATTTTACTGTGTAATTTTCTAAAATTATGAATCCGAGTAGTTTTTAAAACAAAACGTTAAAGAGCAACTTTGAAATAATGGAAAAGTAAAATTTAAGATTGTGCAAAATATAGCGTTTCAAAATTGAAAATTTTGGCAAGAAAGACCCAGAAAGCTAGAAAGATACCATACTGATTAAATTGGTAAATTGAACAACACAGCAACCTAACAGTTCATGATATATTTGGTACTCGGAATACACAATTGCATGTAAAGAATTATTATTTATTTATTTTATTATTATAATTTATTTTCACACTTAGTTTTGATAAATAATAAGTGTGAAAATAAATTATTTTTGTTATTCAAATTCTAATGAACAATGGTAAAAAACACTGTAAATACCATTGCATATGAACTTGTTCACAAATGCATGTCCATTAGATTTCATTTCTTCAAAGGTATTAAATATAAATTAAATTGAGGTATTAAATGTATTTAAAAAGAAATACGGTTAAGAAAAAATATCATGCAGAATGAAAAAAGTAAACTCAAAACTCCTCAGTTTGGTCTCAGTGGTACTTTAAACGTAGGAACTTTCGCGAATTCTGGTCAAATCCGCGAAAGTTTGTCCCGCGAAAAATTCTGGAGTCCTCGATCCACCAAAGTTTATGTCCGCAAAATATTTCAAAATAGGTCATCCGCGAAAGTTAATGTGCACAAAAAATTCCAAAACAGGTCATATCCGCAAAATTTTTATGGCCATGCAAAAAAAAAAAAATCGAATTTTTTTAAAAAATAGTTTTACTACAATAAAGCAAACGATACGTGTTTAATCCAGTGCAATAACTTCACGAACTTTAGGTCTTGGACGCTTTGAGTACAAAACACGTTTAACATTCTTGATATTTATTTACAGAAACTGACTTGTTGCTTCATTGCTTTACAAGTATTTTTTTGTATTTATTTCCATACTTTTGAAAGATTTGTTAATTTGTTTTCATTAGAATCAAAGAATGTTGTTTTCCTTTTTGAGGAACAATTAGAACTAACCTTTAAAATTATTAATTTATTGCTGATCCGCAAAAGTTTATACACGCGAAATATTTCAAAATTTGCTCTCCGCGAAAGTTTATGCACGCGAAAAAAACTTAAACCTCTCATCCGCGAAAGTTTATGTCCGCGAAATTTTCTACGCTTAAAGTATTATTGAGAATTCAAAAGCTCTTATTGCTTCAAGTAACGCTAATAGAATATAATAATAGTATTACTGAAAATGACAACACTGATAAATTAAATGTCAAATGATTTACTTTCTCTATTAGTATTATACATTTCAATCAAATAATTACTTTCTTTAACATTTTGTGAATATTAATTAAACGATGCTATATTTCATTCACATATCTTTTCAAGTAATCATTCGTAATTTTGTTGTATGTGTCTGAAATATTTTGGCATACATCCCCACACCCAATTCCTCATACCTGACATCTAAGTTACTTTTTTAGTCTTATTAAATAACCAAGCAGAAAATGTCTTTCTGGAGAATACTTCTAGAATCTACTAAACAGGCAGTTATTCATTGTAAAATAAATAGCACATCAAGAAACACAACTACAAAAAATTCCCGTTTATCATCATCATCATCATCATCATCATCATCATCATCATCATATTCGGTTTAACGTCCGTTTTACATGCTAGCATGTGTTGGACGATTTCTTGAAATTGACTTCCAAGTTATCCTATCCTTCACCAGGTCTCTGCTGACACCTTTTTCTTTCAGATCCATCCTTATCACTTCCTCCCATGTTTTCTTTGGTCTTCCTCTGCCAGTGGTTCCTGTCACCTTGATTGTTCTGTATCTACTTGTCCAAGCATTCTTGTCCATTCTCTCCACATGACCAAACCAACGAAGTCTCCTATTCTGCATACAGCTGCCAATACTGTCCAGATTCAATCTCCTTCTGAGTTCATTAGAACTGAGCCTGTCCTTTAGACTTACGCTGCACATCCATCTTATCATTCTCATGTCATTCCGCTCCATGCGGCTGACATCTTCAGCTTTCACTGG
>RDPX01000109.1:1022412-1040334 GCA_003991215.1 Morbakka virulenta | reverse complement strand
TCTTCTTCTTCTTTCCTCTTCTTCCTCTTCTTCTTCTTCTTCTTCTTCTTCTTCTTCTTCCTTTTCTTCTTCTTCTTCTTCTTCTTCCTTTTCTTCTTCTTCCTCTTCTTCTTCTTCCTTTTCTCCTTCTTCCTTTTCTCCTTCTTCCTTTTCTCCTTCTTCCTTTTCTACTTATTCCTCCAATCTTGATTCCACTGTAGCAGAAGCGGCTGCTGGATGGTTTCCGGCACACAATGTTTTGACCAACGTGGTATTTATCTGTTCGCCAGTCAAAGTCCACGTTGACCAAAAATGCTGTGTTCTGTCACGTCTAGTAACAAAAATCAAAAGATAACATATGAGCTAGTACCTTAACTTACTATTATTTAGTTTCACGCAGTTATCAACCCCATACTTATAGGCTACGTAGTGTTCTTTATACCTGCGAGGGAAAAATATTTTTTTCCAAGAGGGAATTTATGCTCACGTCCTGGCACTTGAGACGAATAAATAACCTTGAACATATTCAACGTCCAGTCATTTTTTTCTCTCCTCTTCTAGGTTACTCGACTGAAAATTGAAAACAACCCATTTGCAAAAGGATACAGAAATTTCAATAGATATTTGTAAATTTATTAATTTCGATTTTGATGACAATTTTGCTGCATCAAAATGATTGTTCTCTGAATAGCATCAGCACGCAGCAAAGCCTTTACTGTTGATCTCTCTTTTGCCAATACAAAGTGATTTGCTACAAACTGATCAAACTGGTCAAACTTATCAAGGAACAATATTCAGTTTTTTCCCCTTTCTTCAGGGTACATAATTGAAAATTAACAACGATATATTTACAAATTGGATACAGAAATATTAATAAATATTTGTAAATTTAATGATTGAGAAGACAATGTTGCTGTATCTAAATAATTGTTCTCTGAATAGCATCAGCATACAGCAAGACCTTTACTGTTGATCACTCTTTTCCCAATACAAAGTGATTTGCTACAAACGGATCAAACGGATCAAACTGATCAAACTGATCAAGGAACAATATTCAGTTTTTTCCCTTTCCTCAGGGTACATAATTGAAAATTAACAACGATATATTTACAACATGGATACAGCAATTTTAATAGATATTTGTAAATTCATGATTGAGAAGACAATGTTGCTGCATCTAAATAATTGTTCTCTAAATAGCATCAGCAAGCAGCAAGACCTTTACTGTTGATCTCTCTTTTGCCAATACAAAGTAATTTGCTACAAACTGATCAAACTAATCAAACTGATCAAGGAACAATATTCAGTTCTTACCCTTTATCCAGGGTACACAACTGAAAATTAACAACGATATATTTACAAAATGGATACAGAAATTTTAATAGATATTTGTAAATTTCATGATTCAGAAGACAATGTTGCTGTATCTAAATGATTGTTCTCTGAATAGCATCAGCAAGCAGCAAGACCTTTACTGTTGATCTCTCTTTTGCCAATACAAAGTGATTTGCTACAAACTGATCAAACTAATCAAACTGATCAAGGAACAATATTCAGTTTTTCCCCCTTTCTCCAGGGTACACAACTGAAATTTGACAACGATATATTTACAAAATGGATACAGAAATTTTAATAGATGTTTGTAAATTTATTAATTTCAATTTTGATGACAATTATGCTGTATCTGAGTAATTATTACCTGAAACGTTCCAGCATGTAGCAGGACCTTTACTGTTGATCTCTCTTTTGCTGATACAAAGTCATTTGCTATAAAGTAAGTAGCAATGATTATTAAAACTTTCTAATGAAAAGTATTCGTTTTCTTTTTGTAGTAGCTGTTGTTGTTTTTACCTTTTGAAATATTTTTGGTAAACAACCTTCACCCTTCATATTGACGCAATTAAAACTAATGTAGTAATCAGAATTTAAAACATTATATCGTATATATATCGTATATACATATATATATATATACATATGTATACATATATACATATTAATAAATGAATATGAAATGTCATCAACAACAGTGCTCTACCACATTAAAACGTAGGAGCTATCATATAATCAGATGTACGAGTAAGAGAAACTCTAGCTTTACACTTTTGTATTCATTAAAAAAATTACGTTCGAAGAAATCTATGAAGAGATTACTAAAGTTAACAGCCATTGGGGTTCCCATAGATGTGCCTGTGTGAAAATATTTTTGTCCAAACTTAATAGTATTGCATTTAATCACAATGTTCATTAACTTCTTCACAAAGGTACTTAGAAGTGGTTTAAGCATTATGGTTTTTAGAAGCAAGGAAGCATTGATGCCTTCATCTTGGTCAACATTTGGTTACAAATATTGATTGAGAATTGATCTCATTTATTTTATTTAAAGAAATAAATTGTGTCACGTATGTAGGAAGAAGATTTTTCAACGATTGGTAAAAGTGAATGGCTTACAACTTCAAAAATCCGGACGCTGCATCCACAGTTGCCACTAACTATAGGACAGAGAGGGGGAAAACATTGTAATTTTTGTGTATTTTAGAAAGCAGACAGGAACAAGGCGCCCGTAATCCTTCCTTTATTTTCATATGCTTCTTGTTATTAATTAATTGTGCCTGTTAAGAATATCCAATTCTCTCTGATTCTTTGGAACGAATGACCGAGAGGTGTTTCGAAAGAAAAACGTAAATTGATTTTATACGTAACTAAACTTAAATATAGCGATATTGCGAGATCCAATTCACATTGAGAAAGCTTGATAAAGAAAGTCAGTTGTTAACAGTAACAACATACAAAGGACCATCTTTCTTGGGACCGACCTGACGAATGGTAAAAAACATTTCTGTTAACGAAAACAACCAAATCGTATTTTAAATTGCCTCATGTCCTCCCTTACAACATCTCTCCATCTCAGCTTCTGCCTGCCTCTGCTCCTTTTCCCCTGAACTGCTTCCTGCCATGCTTGTTTTATTGGTTTCTCCTGATTCCTCCTCATTAAATGCCCATACCACTTTAACCTTGGTTCTCTGGTCTTCTTGGATATGTTTGGCACACCGAGAAACCTTCGAATGTTGTCGTTGGTCCGGTGTTCCAGAAGTGATATACCACATATCCACCTCAACATTTTCATCTCTGTCACCTCAAGGGCCCTTTCCTCTGCCTTTCTTAATGCCGCTGTAACACAGGTCATATGACTGCTGTGTAGATCTTGGTCTTCAGCTTCAGAGGCATCTTTCTATCACAAACTACCCCGCTAACGTCTCTCCACTTTCTCTATGCTCTGCTAATCCTGGCATCTATTTCTTCTCGACATCTACCCTGCTTGGTTATAACTGAGCCAAGGTAGCAAAATCTTCCCACTTGGCTGATTTCCACATTCTTTGTGTCTTTAATGCACACAACTTGTCTTGCTTTGCTTGCCGCCATTACTTCCGTCTTCTTGCTGTTGACTTTCAGTCCTTTCTTTTCCAGTTCTTTCTGCCACAGTTGAACCCTTTGCTCCAGCTCTACCTTGCTCTTGGCTGTAATAGCGAGATCATCAGCGTATAGGATTTCTTCAGGGATGCCGGTTCTTGCTGCTGCACTGACAGTATCCATTACCGTGGCAAATAGGAAGGGGGGCTTAAGGCTGAACCCAACTCCTATCTCAAATGGCTCTGTACTTTCGCCAGCGCATTGTACGGATGTAGTGCAGTTATGGTAGAGGCTTTGGACTGTGCGTATCATCTTCTCCGTTACTCCTCTCTTCCTCAAACACCAATACACTACTTCTCTCGGTACTCTATGGTATGCCTTCTCCAGGTCAACAAAGCAGAGATAAGTTGTTTTGTTACCTTCCAACGCTTTCTCCAGCTTTTATCTCATGATGAAGGTGGCATCTGTTGTCCCTTTTCCTGGCATGAACCCAAACTGCATCTGATCTATTGCTACTTGACTTCTCAGTCTCTGGTCAATAACTCTCTCATATATCTTACACGCATATATCTCATATATTGCGTGTTCCAACAGTTTTATTCCTCTGTATTTGTTACATTCCATGATGTCACCCTTCTGTTTGTATATTGGTATGAGCCAACTCTGACGCCAGTCCTCAGGGATGCTGTCTTCCTTCTGAAGCATGTTGAACAGCTCTGTCAGCCATTCTACCCCTTCCTCACCAAGGGCTTTGAATATTTCAATTGAAACTTCACTTGGGCCCGCAGCTTTTCCTGTTTTCATCTTTCTCATGGCATCCCTTACTTCCTCTGTAGTGAACGTCGGTTCTGGACCTTCCACAGTGTGTACCTTTTCCAACTCTTCCCTGTCGTTTTCCGTGTTTAGAAGACCATGGAAATATTCCTTCCATCTCCCTTTGATATTAGAGTCATCAGAGAGTGTCTTGCCATACTTATCCTTGATTAGACTAACGTCACCTAGGTCTCCTTTTGCTTTATTCCATACTCTAGCAACCCTGAACACTTTCCTCTGTCCCTTAGTGGTTTCCAAATCCTCATACCAGTCTCTACAACTCTCAGCTTTTGCTCGCGCAACAGCCTTCTTCGCCTCTCTCTTGCATGTTTTGTAGGCTTGGGCAGAATCAGCTGTTTGGGTTCGTCTCAATGTTTTATATACCTCCTTCCTTTCTTTAATAACAATCTGCACCGCTTTTGTCCACCACCATGTATCTCGCTCTGTTGGTTTCGTTTTCTTTTTCCTTCCGCATACTTTAGTGGCCTGCTGGATGAGAATAGATTTCATCTTCCTCCATTCCTCCTCTCCGCTGCTCGTTTCTCTTTCTTGTTCCCTTCTCTGTAGCACGGACGTTTTGAATGTTTCCGCATATGTTACATCCTTCAATCCATAACTTTAATTTCCCTTGCCTCCGTGCTTGCTTCCTCTTCTTCCTACAAACCTTCAAGTCCATTACTACTAGGCCGTGTTGACCCATTACGGGCTCTCCAGGTATTACTTTACAATCACTAACCTCCTTCCGATTTCTACATCTGACTACGAGGTAGTCAATCTGGCTGCTGTTGTGTTCATCTTTCTTCTGGAACCCTGTGTTGGCAATGAAAAGATCAAGTGACTGACGTTTCCAAAATTTTCCTTCCTTCTGCGTTCTGGACCCCATATCCCTGTCCACAGTGGTACTTTTTAAAACCTGTTCCATTTCTACCCACATGACCATTGAGGTCTGTACCAATTATGACTATCTCTGCACTCGGAATGCCTCTCACAACACCCCCAGTTCCGACCAGAAGGCCTCTTTCTCATTATCCGTGCAACCCATTTGTGGAGCATATGCGCTCACCACGCTGACCATTCCTTCTTCTGTGGCAATCTTTACACAAATTACTCTACCATTTACTCTTTTTACCTCTACTACAGTGGCTTTGATATCTTCGCTTACAATTATTCCTACTCCATTCCTCCGTTTTTCAACCTCATAGTAAATCAGCTTCAATCCTTCACCAATCCCCCGTGATCTGTAACCCTTCCACTTAGTCTCTTGTACGCACATTATATCGATCTTCCTCCTTTTCATGACATCAGCCAATTCACGTCCCTTTCCTGTCATGCTACCGACATTCCATCTTCCAACTCGCATTCTCCTGGTCTTCCCTAGCTTCTTTAACCGCAATCGGGGCCTTTGCGGTACCCCTTGACCATTTCCCACATCATCCCGGGGCTCACGCTGCGCGTCGCGTGTACCGGAAGACGCCCTATCCGTATTATTCAACTGGTCGAGATTCATTCCATTGCCAATTTTCTGACCCGGCTGGCAAGGTCTGACGGCAGCACAGTTTTCGGCAGCGCGCCTAATCATTGGTCGAAAGACCCACTCACAAGACAGTGGGATGCCATTTAACCCAACGGTAGGGGCAGTACAAGACCATTCCCAGGTTGAACCTTGGTACTCGCTCTTGATTAAGACTGGGTGTACCGTTGACAGTATAGTGTTCCTCCGCCACACCCAGTTCCAATGCTCCTGCTATAGCATCTTCCCCTTTTAACCCGCGGTCGGGGTAAAGTTAGTGAGTACCGGGACGTGTCCACACGTTGGTGGGCCCAGCGCAATACACCTTGACGAGGAAGAGAGCACTCCATATTCGGGGGCTCTACTCCTCCCGGAGATATTTGGTCCACACCACCTTACTGTGGTCTTATTCGGTGCAATCCCCAGTAATCTGAGGACTTCCCCCATCCGCCACCCGGGGGACGCGATTCTACGTTAATACCACAAGCGCGTGGAATCTAAAGAAAATAAGGCTTGGTAAAATTTGCTTCCAAACTGTGCGAGCACTGAGAATGCTGGAAAACCCAACAGTGCCTTCAGCATTTTGTCAAGAATAGAGTCTATTGCTTTCCTGTATTTACTATTGGGTCTGAACTCACTTCACCAGAAGTTGATTTATCTTTATTTTCTAGCATGCATATGTTTATTCTGCTTTATCTAAGATAAGAAAGGCCCCTCTTTTATCAGCTTGTCTGATAATGATTTTTTATCGTTCCCATATATATGTATATATATATATATATATCTGTGTGTGTGTATTCATTATCCATTTTCCCAAATGTGTGAAATCAAAATTACACAAAGACATATAAACAGAGACGCGTAAAGACACCTGTAGAGGATTCCAAAGTCGAGTAAAATAACTCTTTTCACTAGTATTTGGATCAATGATATAGATATACAGACTATGACATTCTAGCTGACTATTCAGAGACTATTCTGTAGTTTATGAGAAAGGTGACGAATAATAATTAGACAAAACAAGCCATATCAAAAATGGATAGTAATGACATAAAACGGCCATTCTTCCCCATTTTCCTTGTGAATTTCAGGTGGGTAATAAGTATGCTACTAAAGCCTTCTATGGGGATTTCTTGGAAATAATACAACTCATCCGCAAATTCCTTTTAAATTATCTAATATGGCATACCTCGATCGTTTGAAAAAAGACTCGAGAAGAGAGGATGAAGAAAAGTTACATATGTCAAACTTGGAGAATCTGTGGTGTATCAACGCACAATAGTGCTCTTTTGTTGGATACATAGCAGCAGAAAACTAGAAGCCAAGAATGAAAACCGTAACATCGAAAGGCTAAAAGATCAGAGAAAATTCCAAAGGGGTGGGGGGAAGGAGGGAAAAGAATGTATAGAGAAACAAGAAACACATATGCTGCGTAAGCTGTTAAAAGCTGAGAGGAAATACGTTACGCAGAAACCAAGAGAGTTGTGATGAAATGAAAAAAAATGAAAAGGAAACAGGAAAACAAAAATCTAAGATCAAGAAGAAAAGAAACGGTTCTTGTAATCAGTGGGAGTAAAATAATGTAAAAACAGTAAAATTCAAGCTTCAGGCAAAGAAAACAATAAAATGAACTTTGGTAAACTCAAAGAAGGATGCATGTACTACCGTATCAAACCATCAACTGGAAGTTTAAAAAGAAACTCATAAAATCTTTCAAACGCCTGAAAATAGAGCCAAGAAAAGAGAGATGTACCGTTATGAGATTACTGTGACAAAAGACTACAACTGAGGACTAGTTACAGAGGATGTAGGAATATGAATTTAGTTAGAAATCACATAGAAACCTCATTAATAAGGGCGATTAAAAGCTTTAAATGGTGTACACCCACCCCGCTGAAGGACCAGTTCTTATATGATATTGTAATCTAGAGAGGGAAGGCAAGGTAGAAAAACATAAACAACCACCTCGTTTATGATTTGTTTTGGACCATTTTGTACAACAGAGCTTCTTTTTCTCAGAGTGATTCCGTGAGAGGACACAAAGTTTGTAAGCCATCTTTCACTGTTATGCTTCTCGTAATCTGCGTATTTGGTCACAATTTTCAATAGTGACCCACAATCAATTGTATTAAATCACAGTTATAATTGGTCATTGGATTAAATTCTACTGCTGTTCTGACGAATTGTCTAAAGCACTTGTATTCTGTAAAATGTTTTTGCGTTAAGCGTTATTTCAATTAAAATTAATCACAACGTATATGGCAAAGATCCTTCTGCTGTTAGACTTAAACTTCAAAGCCAAAAGTTGATGGACACCATATTTACATAGAAACTGGGCCTTAACAGTGATAAATTTTTAATGCAGAAAAGGGAGATTAGAATAATCCATTCTTCCTCCTCGAGCATAGGCCCCCGGAATCAGTCCCTTGTTTTTTCCAGGAGAATTCTGTTTAAGACCTATCCAGTTACTGAGAGTAGTGCGAATCCTCGGTAGTTATCGCAGTTGGTGAGGCCTCCTTTCTTGGATAACTTGATGAGAAAGCCTTCTTTCCAGTCTGCTGCTACTTTTTCTTCTTTCCAAACCATTACTAAGCGAGGTTATAGCATCCATATAGTGGTCTCCAGGTTTGCTTTTAGTGCTTCTGCAGAGATGTCATCTGGTCCTGCTGGCTTATCATTCCTCAGTATCTTGATCACTTTTCTAACCTCTTCTCTTGTTGGCTGCTCACGATTGTTGTCCAATTCATTGTCAGCTGGACCAATGTCTGGGAGATTTGGAAGTAGGAGCCTTGTCAAAATTTTTTTGGAATGCTTTGCCCATTTTTCAGATGTCTCCTTGTTCCCAGGATGGTGTTGTTTTTCTTATCCTTAACCTGCTGTACTTTCCTTACAATTTCTTGGTAGTGTCGTACACCTGATTCATGTTGTTACTGCCTACTGATTTCTCAGCTTCCTCTACCAGGCTGTTGATGTACTCGCACATGTTCTCTCTTTTTGTACCTTGGCTTTTGCTGTTCTTGTCTGAATGGTGTTAAGTGGGATCCTCTCCTGCCCACTTTTCTGTATCTCATGCAGTGTCAGCTGATAACCATTCTTTCAGTTCATGTCATTTGGGGCCCACTGCTTCCTGGCAGGTTAATCTGAGTGTTTCTCTGCTACTGGTTCTCAATGATGGTCTCTCTATTAAGCAATTCTTGTAGCTCTTGTTATCTTATTAGTAAGAAACAGTTTGATTTCATCTCTGGTCTTAAAATCTTTTTGTGGCCTGACGTTGAATTTCTGTCTCCCTTTCGATCATTCCATCCTGTTCTGCTTCAACTCCAATTTTAGCGTAGACATCAGTAGTTGATTGTCAAATCCAATGTCTGATCCTCTTTTCACCCTTACGTCCTGAATCTCCTGGACATACAAAAGTTATTGATTTGGTTTACTGTCACTAGCTCTGGTGATACTCGGGTTACTTTGTGTACTTTTCCATTGAAAGATGTGCTGCCACCTATGATCAGGTTGCTGACAAAAGCCTGCAAATCTCTTGCCATGCCCGTTTATCTTTCTCAGTCCATATCTTCCCATCACTGCCTGGTATCTGCTGTTGTCTTTTCTGATCTTGCTATTGAAATCATTCACAGGGATATTGTCACCTTTTTCTTGATTCTTAACCATGACATTCTGCAGTCTGTCGTAAATCCGGTCCTTACGTTCTTCATCAATGTCGTCGATCGGAGCATTGCACTGGACAACATTCATTTTCTCTTCTTTTTGGCCTTAAAGGATGCTGCAATGATTCTTGGTCCATGGACTTCCCATCCTATCAAAGCTTGTTATGTAGGTTTTGACAGCACAAGTGCTAGCCCTTCTCTGTGTAAAGCACGTCTTTACGGAAACCTCTACGAAGAACAGCCGTGGCGGTTTCTGAGATATTTCTCCAGACTTCCCTATCCTGTCCAAATCTTGTCACGTCCACCATGCTCAGCCTTGTTATATCCTTGACATTGTCAAAGAAAACCGGTCTTTACTCTTCCTCTCTTTCTTTTAACGCATATAACTCTAAACAGATCTTTCTCCAGGTTATACAGCCCTGCAAGATGTTCCACAGAGGCAGGTTTCCACTTTTTTATGTTTTAAACATGCACGCACCATCTTTTTTTTTCCGTGACAAAACATTGAAGAGTTTTGTAGTCCAGCTAACGTGCAGCAGCCATCTGTAGCCATCCATGTTTCAAAAGGGTCTAATCTCTTGACATCATGATTTTCATTTTTCAACATTAAGAACCGTAAGTAGTTATTGAAAATACCATGGCTTTGAAGATTCTTAAATTTGTTTCCATAGTAATGACCCTATCTTTCTATATGACGTTTGAAAAGACAACTAACTTTCTTGCAGTGTTTGACGGTTTCCACTACTTTACAATTCTGAATCATACCTTGTCGGTCTTGGTGGTTGCAATTTTTTTCATCTGCTATTATCTTCATAATTCTTGTTTATACACTACTATATTCAGATGTGTTTTCTTAGTTTAAGTCATTAAATTATGTGGTATCTTTTAGAAAATCCTCCTGGTGCGTAGCTGTATAACAAATCTTACCAGCCATAAAACAACGTTTTGTAATGAATGATAAATGGCGTAATGTGCTGCTGTGGGATATTTGCGGATATTTTGCTTCAGCTGGCATTTTTGATTATGGGGTACATTATGAATTCATTACAGAGTTTCATTACGAATACAATTTTACGATACGATTTTTATGACTATTCAGTTTATCAAACATTACTTTTAAATAACAAAAAAAACTGGAAAAAGGGGAGATTTTCAAGTTATCTCTTGCTTTCAGGCTTTTTAATACACAGTAAAATGGATGCATTCTTTCTCCCAAGGAAAGCAAGCATGAAACTTAAGAACGGAGCTAGGGTTTTGGGCAGTATATCACAAGTTTTAGGTAAAATTCCCGGTGGTAAGAAGCGTAAATAAAAAAAGTGGTATGAAATTAGTAAAAACTAAAAATTAGTAAAAACTAAAAATTAGTAAAAACTACAATTAGTAAAAACTAAAAATTAGTTAAAACTAAAAATTAGTAAAAACTAATATTAAAATGAAATTCTTTTTGTTTTTATTTCATCAACGTATTAATTAAAGCACTCGGTTTAACTTGAATTCCTAACTCTCCTCGCTTTTCAACTTTACGCAGAGTAGTAAGCATTTTCACAGTGATTAGATTTCTTTTGGATACTTCGGAAACAAGCATTAATATTAATAGTTGTAATTTAAAAATATATTAACTAAATTATTATTTTCTTGCATTGTAAACCGTTCTCACTTTAACATCCAGAGAAAACAGAATGAACAATCATTTATAAAGGCTGCTGTAAACTACCAGGCCGACAGTTAATAGAAATGTCCTAAAATCAGTCCAGTTTCTCAACTGATCTAGAACTCTTGTAGTATAGAATGTGAAAATAAATATTTGAAAACAAAACAAGAAGAATCCAGAGCTCCTTATTTTTGGGGGGGTAGGGGATGGGAGTGGTGTAAAAGATGAGAGAATTTTGGAAGTAGCGATGAACTACCAAAATTAGAGAAATGCACACTGAAACTTGTACATGTTATGTGCTTGAACGTGTTTGCCGATGTCATTAGCTATCATATTTTGTAATCAGCAGTAGTTAGCGCATTTGTTTTGAAGCTAACTACTTTATTCTGAAGTGTTGGGTGATATAACATGGCACAGCAATTTTCAGCAATTTCTCAACCACTACAAAGGTGGATTACACTGAAAATTGTTTTTTAACATCTCTGAGTTTGTGGATTACGGATTTGTAAGAAAGAGACAAGACAAAAAGGGGTGAAAAAAATGGTGCCGTTTTTGAGAAAGTAAATGTTAATCTTTTGATTATTTCGCGCAATGAAAATTTTCTCCAGGGTGTTGAAAAGCAGTAAATTGAACATGTGCTGCTATAATGAATTTCCTTTAGGAGCAGACAATCCATTGACTCCTTGTCCTCAGGTGCCATACCCTTCCAAAACGTCGGAGGTCATGCTTCTACACAGAGATTTGTCCTATGCTATCCTCAGCATCTCTATTTCATTTTTCCCGGTCCAAATTAATATGCTTTTCATGAATGTTAGCCGTTTACGTCCTCTGCCTCTTCTTCCACGTATCCTGCCTCTAAGAGCCAAGTCCTCTAGCCCTTCCTTTCTGATCACATGTTCTAGGAAGGACAACTGCCTTCCCCTTATGATTGTTAGTAGCTTCATGCTGTAATCTGCTCGTCTCAAAAATTCATCATTGGTTACGTAGTCAGTGCAAGAAACTCTCAATATTCTTCGTAAAAACCACATTTAAGCAGCATTTATACGAATTTTCATTTCTTGGTTTGCAGTCCATCTTTCACATCCATTTATCAACCCAGGAAAGATGTAGCAGTTAAGTACCTTAAACTTTGTGTCCATTGAGATATTTCGACACTTCAAAATTCCAGACATGAGTTCAAAAGCCTTCTTTGCAATCGCTATCTTCCTTTTTAATTCAACGCCGTTTCTATCATCCCTTCCTGACGGTTTACTCACACACAATATTAAGGATTTCTTGAAGCCTGTCTGCTGAGTCTGCGATAAGTGTGGTGTCATCGATGTATTCGATGATGTTCACATTGTGCTCTCCTACAACAAAACCTCTCTTCTCATCAATGCTTCTCATGATATGCTCACCATGTCAATTGAATAGGTCTGGTGACAGAACACAGCTTTGTCGTACTCCTCTTTTTATGCTGATGTATTTCCCAAAGTCATTCTGGACTCTTACACATGCTGTTTGTTCCCAGTACAAGTTTCTCAATACTTTCATGTCTTTCCCGTCAATATCTAGTGATTGGACCATGTGATTGTGAATATCTAGTGATTGGAGCTTTCTGGTAGTCAACAAAACGGCGATAAAAGTCTTGCTGCATCTCAATGGCTCTTTCGGACAGCATTTGCATGACAAAAATTGCGTTCTGTGTACCCATTCCTTGACAAAACAAAATTGTTGTTTACTGATTTCAGGATGCATTGCCTTCCGTGCTCTTGCTATCAACACACGCATCAGGATTTGTTGACGTGTCTCATGAGGCTAACTGTGTGATGGAATTCACATTCTGTTTCTCCCGGTTTCTTGGGTAGGGCCATGAAAATTGATTTTATTAGATTTAGTGGAATCTCCCCGCTGTCGTAAATGTCGACCAGCTCAGTTATTTTGTTGATGCCAAAGTCATCGAGCGCTTCAATCATTTCGATGCAAATCTTATCTGAGCCACTGCTTTATTCCTTTTCATCTTATTCATAGCTGCTCTCACCTCATGTTTCAAAATCTGCGATCCTTCCATAGGTTTCTTTATTTTAGGTCGTCTTTCTCTTTCATGCTTGAACAATTCATCAATATACTCCGCCAATCGTTCAGCAAACTTCGTCCTGTTCCTATCGATCCATTTCTTGCTTTAATGCAGCCATTGGAAATGCATGATTTCTTTCCAACCAAGATAGTGATTTTCTTGTGCATTAAACAGGTGTTGGGAATATTCTCTCTCTCTCTCTCTCTCACACACACACACACACACACACACACACAGTTTCAGTGCACCTATCGAAGATCCATTCTTCCTTTGCTTCTCTGCACTTCCGTCTCATACTACGATCCAGCTCAAGATATTGATCGGAGTCTAGATTAACTTTTTGCCTTTCTTTCATTAATAGCAAAATTTTAGATTTCATCCACTCTTTCTTTCGTTCTCTCATCTTTGATGGTATGATGTTCTTACTCCTTTAGAACTTCCCATTTGTTAGCCTTTTCATTCTCAAGGACATCAAAGCGATTTTGCACTTCCACTGCATATCCAGCCTTCAATTCTACATTCTCTCTCAAAACATTCTAGTTCAACTTTTTGTTTGGCACAGTGTGTTTCACTTTGCGAAACCGGACTTTAATGCTACATACTACTGGAATATGGTCTCTGCCGCAGTCAGCTCCAGAATATGCCTTAGTATTTTGAACCCCATTACGGAATCGACTGTTGATTATAATGTGGTCAATCTGATGGGAGTTTTATTCCGCGGATCTCTCCACGTCCTTATGCGACGATTGTGATTTTTGAACCACGTGTTCATGATGAATTGCCTGTTGGTCTCACACCATCGAACCCACTATTCTCCTCTTTCGTTGATTTCTCAAAGTTCATAAGGTCTCACAGCTTGTCCAATCGTTCTGTCACCGACTTTTGCATTCAAATCCCCTATAATTATGATGATGTCTTGTGATTTGCACTCTCTTTTTGGTTCATCAAATTGCTCATAAAACTGGTCAATATCCTCGTCACTAGTGTTTGCTGTTGGAGCATACACTTGGATGATGCTAATATCAAAGGATGTGCCCTTACATTTCACTAGTATCACTCTTTCTGATAGTGCCCAATATCCTAATAAGCATTTGCTCATTCCCTTGTCCAGAATTACTCTTACCCATTTCTCGTGTGCTTTTCCGCCTGAGTATATCATTTGTAACTGTAAAGATCAAATCTTTCGGAGTCAGGCTTCTTTGTTTCGCATAATCCCAGCACATTGGTCTTCATTCTTTCCAATTCTTGCTTTGCATATGTCAGCATACCAGCTTGGTACAATCAGCCTGATGGTCGGACTCCACCTGTCGGACCTGGATACCTCTACCGAGCGTGGTATTAATCGAATCAACCCCATTTGCGCTGTTAACGTAGGACAATGTTGTGTGCATTTGCATGATTGTGATTGGCAGGTTACAGCGGTGGTTTGCCATTGCCTTCCACTGGTGACTGGCCAATAATACTGAGTCTCATTGGTGCCCTCAGGATACCGCGATGCCTATGCAGATTGTACCTTATTTGCCGTTGGTCTGTGTAGGATTCATCCGCCAACTCTGCCATTTCCTGTCTTCATGCGCTTGTGCGAGACGTGCACAATATCACCAACAACACGTTTTTAGCTACTCTCATGTCGTTAAGCCCGCCAGTTGAAGCGGTGTAACGGAGTGTGGGTGCTGCCACGCACAAACAGATACTTGGAGCCAGACATGAGAGCTTGGTGCCTTCAAGGAGACCAGTGGACTCATCCACCCGTAGGTCAACTGATGATTGCTTCTGGCTAGTACTCTATCCAAACACCCCATACATCCTGCTCTATTGACACTTGTACTCAAAAGTCAGTCAAGCTTCTTTACAAGAATAATAGGCCCCAAAAGATGGGTATAGTTTACGCCCAATTAAAGCAAGGGGAAAAAGATAGCTAATGGTTCCATGCTATTGCTTGTCCATACCCAAAGTAGCAACACATTTGCTTTATATCCAGTTAATGAGCCATAAATCTCATCACGTTTATTGCAGAAAACTTCAAGTAGGCTAGCTGTGCCACATATAAACAAATGGGGTCTTTTGTTTTGAAATCACTTGAGGTTATATGCATGAGCATTGCACTTATCTTCCACCCCAAATTTCATAAAATATTATTAGTTAACCAACCATGGACAGGGCTTTTCCTGTTCCCATTACCCAAATAAAAGCCTACCACCTTTTCTTCCCAAATTCTAGCCAAAGCTTTAGTTAATTTTAAAATTAGAAATATATGTTACTTAGATTAGCTTGAAAGCTTATGGATCAACAGTAGACGCAGAACAAAGTAATTTAAACTGATACTGTAATCAACTATAGCAAGCACTGAAACTATGCAAAATGAAAAAGATACAAATTATTATGGGGGACTGGAATCTGAAGGTGGGATCAAATGGCATCTATCCGATGGATGGACACCACGGCTTGGGAACCCAAAATGAATATGGAGAGCAACTTGTACACTGATGCAGAAGTAATAATCTCTCTAACTTAAACACGTGGTTCAAAAATTCCCCACGCAGAATTTGTTCGTGGGGATCCTCGGGCAATGGCCCAAGCAACCATATCGATTACACCATGGCCATTGAATAACATGAGGGCAGTTAATAATACAACATCGTAGACATGAACATTGACCATAGTCCAGTTGTAATTTCTATTGTTTTTTAAATGAAGAGGATTAAACAACCCAAGAACGAGTTAAAATTTAATATGAGTAGTTTCAAAATTCCAAATATTGAAGAAAAATACAAAATTGAGATTTTAACCAATCTACAGAAGAAAGATTAAATTATATTAGATCCATCAACACACTGAAATACTTTAAAAGAGTTATAAAAATAGCTGCTGAAAATCACATTCCAGGATGCGAAATCAAAAGGAAGTCAAAATCTTCAATGACGCAGGAAATAATCGATTTCATGGAGAAAACAAGATTGGTCAAACAAGATCCAGTGAGATATAATATCTGCCCTAACTTAAGCAAATCAAGCTGCAATGTTATAGCAGATATGTGCAGATATAGAAGTATTAAAGTAATTGTATTCACCAGAGTTGTATAAATGCGTCAGAAGAATAACAGGAAAATCTCTAATGTCTTCATGAAAATGCGCATTGACAGATGATGGTAAAATATTTACAGAACCAAATGAAATAGCAAATAGATGGATAAAATACATCAAAAAACTTTTAAAAGATAACAGCAGTCAAGATGCATTGCACAAACATGATTACATAACAGGATCTGTAATTACTGAAGAAGAAATAGCTAAAGCTATACGTCAGTTGACAGATAAGAACGCTTCAGGACCAGATGAAATTTTCGAAGAGATGATAAGAACACTTGATGATAGAGGAGTGAATTAGTGTGGAGATTTTTAAGAGAATATACAAAACAGGAAAATTGCACTCATCTCACTTCATTCTACTTTTACAAAACTTTCAAAGAGACCTCAAACCATGCCCTGTGAAGAACACTAAACAATAAGTCTGATGCATTATGTTTTTAAAAATTATGTCAAAAAATATTCTTCAAAGAGTAAGGCAGAAAATCTATCAAGATATATCAAATGTACCATTTGGTTTCATGATAGATTGTGGCACAAGAAATTACATTTTTGTGACGAGCGTGGAATCTGAACGTTTTACCGAACACGAAAAAGAAGTGTTATGTGTTCTATTGATCACAAAAAAGCTTCTGACAGAGTGTAAGCTGTAAATATAGACGACAGAGGTCTAACATTTCTAACAAACGCACATTAGTATCAAAAGGAGCTGTACTGTTTGAAAATGAGTCAATAGAATGATGTAAAATCAACAGAGGAGTTAGACAAGGTGATATCACATCTCCTGACTATTTTAATCTTTGTACAGAAACAAGACATCCAGAAGATTCAGTCTTCTTGCTGTTAATTTCTAAACTATACTTTTTGCCTCTGTCCTTGACTTTGTTCAGACTCCATTGTTGTCCTTCTGGTGAGTTAGCTAAAAGTACAGTATCATCAGCATACCTAATGTTGTTAATTTTTCTTCCTTTGATCAGAATTCGATTATCACATACTTCATGTTAAAATTAAAACATCAAAAACTCCTGAAAATTATACTGTAATGATGAAAGAATAGAAAAAATAGAAAAACTTAACTATCTTGGTACATATTTAACATCAGACGGAAGAAGCAACTTGAAAATAAATCGCTAAATCGCCCTTGCAGAAGGCTCCTTCATAAAAATGAAACAAATCTTTACTGATCGAAAGTTAATTGGCTATTTCTGGTCTGTTCTGTTATATGGATGTGAAAGCTGAACTTTAAAGTCAAAAGCAGAAAAGTGTTAGAAGCAACAGAAATGCCGTTTTTTAAAGTTATTTTAAAAATCTCATTGACTGATAGAACATCAAATAGTGAAGTCCTATGAAAAGCGAACAGGAAGAGACAACCAATAGGAACCATGTGGGGTCGACAAACATCATTTGTAGGCGAAATCATTAGAAAAGAGAGACCTGAGTTTTGGTGCTAACTGGAGGATTACAGGAAAAATGACCTTGAGGGAGACAAAGACAGGCATTTGTATCAAACTTTGAAATCAACATTAAAAATTCATTTAGTTAGTTGATCTCTGTAAGCAACGCATCCGTTTAACATTAAGTTGGAATGGGACAAAAGACTAACGGAGAGAGAAAGAGAGAGAGAGAGAGAGAGAGAGAGAGAGAGAAAGAAAGAGAGAGAGAGAGAGAGAGAGAGAGAGTGTGTGTGTGTGTGTGTATATATGTGTGTGTGTGTGTGTAAACGAACAGAAACATCGGGGTCCATTTGTTACATACCT
>RDPX01000109.1:1003597-1022387 GCA_003991215.1 Morbakka virulenta | reverse complement strand
GAGAGAGAAAGAGAGAGGAAGAAGTAGAGAGAGAGAGAGAGGGAGGAAGAGAGAGAGAGAGAGAGAGAGAGAGAGAGAGAGAGAGAGAGAGTGGGAGGAAGAGAGGGAGGCAACGAGAGAGAGAGAGAGTGTGTGTGCTTTTTGAATTTTGAATAAATGAGAGACTATATTTCCTTACTAATTAGTAGACTGAAGCCTGAAGACCAAAAGCAGTTTTTGTGTTCTAAGATTAAAAGACCAACAGAAGCTAGCACCGTGTGTGTGTGTGTGTGTGAGAGAGAGAGAGAAAGATAGATAGAGAGAGAGAGAGAGGTTGTATGTGTATTTGTGTGTATGCGTGTGTGTGGCGTGCGTGTGTGTGCGTGTATGTGAATGTGTGAGCGCTTATTGGTAGCATCATCTATTGAAAAATTTATTGAAATCAAATTGAGTAGAAATTTGTGAATGGATCGTTGATTTCTGTATTCTTATGATTTCATCATTTACTTGTGTAGCTTGAATAAAAACATAAACAAATAAATTTTTATATTATACGATAAGAGTATGATATAAATTTAACTAGACGTTTTTCACTGGTGTACTTTCCATTAGACTTCCTCGATTCTTCATCTCCTATTTTCTTTCCCTCCTCTCAATTTCTTTCTTTGTTAACTTGTAATTTATGATTTTTCGGTACTTCTGGTATTATTTTCCTTATCAAACTTCATGCTCTTGTTAATATATTAAATATTTTTGTTCATAACAAAAAAAACTAAATTCCATTTATCATCACTCATTCCCGATGCGTCTTTCTCACACAATGGAAAATACGAAAGGGGACTGGGATGGCATGAATAACACGTCTCCTTTGGCACTAAAATAAGGAACGACGAAAAACCAATGAAACAATCCCAAACAACCAGAAACGCACACATTTTGTGATGGCAGGTAATTATTTGATACGTTTTTCAGGTCGTCAAATCGCATATTGCCCAAGGGTGACAAGGATTTTGTTGTGGCAATGAGTAACCCTATCGGGCTACAGTCACATCAAAATATCACAATGAAATGCAGCTTTATATTAATAACAAGGAAAAAGACGTCCACATTTAGGTTTGGAACGCGTTCGAGCCAGCCTTCATGTAAAATAAGCTTTTAAAAAATAAGAAGTGTACCATCCCACTTAACCGTAATCTTAATGCATTTAAAATGGAAAATCTATGTTATGAAATGAGCATTAATATTAGGGTGGGCTTTGGACCATCCTGCTGGCAAATAAAACAAAACAACATTGCAACCTACAAATCGCAACGGCATTACGGCTTGTATACTCTTTAGTTTTCTATTCATTTATATTTTCTCTTTTCCCAAAAAGTTCGTTATTCTGAACAAATTTTGTTTTGTAAACTTTTTGAAATCTTAATTAAGCTGTTCCCCAAAAAACTTTGTTTCAAGGCTCTGATTTTCCCGCCTTTTTGTCCTGTGGTAAGGTGTTCTCGCTATCCTGGAACAATTACTTATTTTGGGGCGATTTTTAAATTTCTTTTGGTCGTTTCAGATGGTTTTGGGTGGCTTTTAAAGTCCATTTGGATGTTTGGGATGGGCAAGTTTTCATCGTTCTGCGTTTTAGTAGGTGTGAGCACTTTCAGTGGACATCGATTGATGAAACTTCATGTTTGAACCACAGTAAATACAGTGGTTTGAACGAGAAAGTAAGATGGGAAAAGATTATTATAAAATCCTTGGAGTGGGAAAGGATTCTTCAAAGGAAGAAGTAAAGAAAGCTTACAGAAAGCTTGCTTTAAAGTATCACCCTGACAAAAACAAAGACCCAGGAGCAGAAGAGAAATTTAAGGAGATAGCAGAGGCCTACGAAGTATTGAGTGATCCAAAGAAGAAAGGAGTTTATGATACGTATGGAGAAGAGGGGCTTAAGGGAGGAGCGAGTCAAGAGAATTTTTCGTACTCTTTCAATATAGATCCAAATCGTACCTTTAGAGATGTGTTTGGAGACGAAGACCCATTCCAGAGTAAGTATAATTTCTAGGCATTTAAAGCCATAGAGAAGTAATAATTCCTTTTACCAAAGTCGACGTTGTGCTGTATACTCTTCGATCGATAAAATACACGAGAACCATAATTATTAACCAACTCCTGATTGATATTTTAATTTTAAAGAAGTTCTGAACAAATGCTTTGAGTAAATATTGGTTTGAATGCTGGTGACGGATCATGTAGCTTCCTATCTTACTATCTTTGTTCCAAAGGTTTTGAGGTCAAAAAGGCCTGAATACAGTTATGATTTAACTCAGATGTTTTTTTATCTTTAATTTTTCAAAGGATTACATATAACAGCAATATATCTTATTTCTATTTTGTCTATTGAAGAATTTTTGTACTGTGTAGGTAATATGCCTACTATTTAATGGTTGTGGATACAACTCAAATGGATCATGGTGAAAATAAGGTTTTTGGACCCATTCTGTGTAATCCCTGCAATCACGATTGTGTTTTTTTTTCACTTTTCCCACATCTGGATGTAATTGCAATTTAAACTTATTTATTTCTGTTTTCTATTTGGTAGCATCACTTGTAATGTAAAGTTTTTCAATATAAACTTCACTGACACCAGAGGCTTGTCGCGAAACTTATTTTTCTGTATCAGATCTGGGTGTACTTCAGAGACATTGGTCTCCTTGGGGACTTAACATCATGGAATTATTGGTTATGACAGATTATATTTCTCCAGTATATTTTGCTATTTTTTAGATAGGAAATCAGATGTTGGGCTCCTAGGTGCTTCCTTCACTTCCAGCTAAAATGGGGCTTCTATTTAATGGAGATCTGGCTGAGCCTGTCCATAAAATGAAGCTCTTGCATTGCATTAGCATCTAGTTTTCGAAAGATTGTTATATCATTTCAGGTATACCACTGGAGTTATGTGTTACTGACTGTGACTAAATTCACCAAATGGATCTTGCTTATTGCTGGGGATTGAAATGATTCTGTTCAGCCACTTCCTTATAACAGAGATGCAGCCATTAGAAGTGCTTATTGTGACATGAGCTGGGTCTTCATTTTATTGTATGTTGAAGATCACTTAGATGCCCCATACTTTGAATGATGATTTCTATGTTTCACTACCTTTTTTTATTATGAACTGTTTCTTTCTTAAGAGCTAAATTCAGAATTTGTTTGGAAGACCACAAGATATTTTGCAATTAGTTAAACTAATGTTAAGTTTTAATTTATCCTTTATTTTTTATGTTCTTATTTTTAAGTTATGTGTATATATAGGGGGCTCAGCTGTTTGTCTAGCAGCTAATGCCGATCAAGAGCTCAACATAGTTTTTATTGTATGTAGTTCTTTTTAATTGAATTCTTAATCTTGCCAAGTTATTGACCTCAACTGAAACACCAAAATAGTAGATGCAGTATTTTTTAAGTTATGCCTCCAGTGTAAATGAAAATCTTCCAAGATATACATTTTGAACCTTTTAATTTCTGCAAGTGTTAAGTGGTATCAAGCCAGTTTGTACACTCTTACCTTTGTTTCTGATAAATTTGTATCATAAGGCATAGAGAGTTGAATTAGATATTTCAAGATCTTTTGTACATCATTGTCAGATATTCATTTTTTAATTTTCAATTTTTCCCCAGACATTTTTGAAAGCCTTGGTGGATTTGGATTCAATGGGTTCAGTAATTTTGGAAGAAGTAGAGGACAAGGTAGACCTGGACACCCAACCCATACAATGGAGTTTGAGGATATCGGTGGACCTTTTATGGGAGGAAGTAAAAAACAAGACCCTCCCTTTCAAAGAAATTTAATGGTATCATATGAAGACTTACTAAAAGGAGCCACCAAAAAGATGAAATTGTCAAAAAAAGTTTTAAAAGATAGTGTGACTTCTGTAGTTGATAAAGTACTAGAAATAAATGTGAAAAAAGGATGGAAAGAAGGCACTAAAATTACTTTTCCAAAGGAGGGTGATCAGAACATTGGAACAATACCAGCAGACATTGTTTTTGTCATCAAAGACAAACCACACCCATTTTTTACCAGAGACAAGGACAATAATATCATTCACACTACAAGAATTTCTTTGAGAACTGCTCTTACAGGTGGTCAAATAAGCATACCAACACTAGAGGGTGGAAATGTTAACCTAGTTTTGAGTGACATTGTAAGCCCAAAATTTTCCAAGAGGCTTTCAGGGTATGGTCTACCTTTACCCAAACATCCTGAGACAAGAGCAGACTTGATTGTGAAATTTGATATACAGTTTCCAAATTACCTTTCTCAAGATACAAAAAGTGAACTTTTCCGCCTCCTACCCAATTAATACATTTAATTCATCAATCCTGCTTTAGGGATTTGAGCAACATTGTCTTTGCATAGTTTACCTTCAGCAAATATGTATACTATTATTTGTCAAGAAGTGTAAAATGTGATATTATTTACATTATTATTTTACACATACTATTCTTTTGAGCCATCAGGTAAATTGGTACCAAAAATGAAAACTGAATTTTGAGATAAACATATATATATGCATATGCAATTGGTTTAACATATATATTGGTTGACTTTTATTTGAAGCAGCTTAATCTTGGTATAACCATGCACTCTCATCTTGTACTGGGCACATTTTAGGTAACTAACAGGCTTGGCTTTTCTATTGTTTTGTAAGATAAGTAATGTTGTCAGTTAAATGTTCTAATGTATTGATTATGTGACAAATTGGAAATGTGATTTTGTTGTTTTGTACCAAGCATAATTGTCTTTTTTCCCTTCCTTTGGCTTTTTAGCTTTATAGACACACATAAACACTTTTCTTTCTGTCTTGTTTTTTCTTAAGTTTGAATTGATGTTAATGTTCCAGAATGGTTTATCCAACCTAGTCTTCCACAAACAGTTTTCTGTCAGAGATTCAGAGATACATTTTAGCACATGCATATTGAGACTTCTGTGTATCATCTGAGAGCTCCGCAAAATAATTTTTTAGGTCAGCAGTACTTTAACACTGGGCTTTTAATTACAGTTGCAGGAAGTACTTAGTTTGACTAATATTGACTCATTAAATTGAATTGGCAGAAAAATTAAAATATGGGTCTTTTTGTTTGTAGTTTTTCATAAAATCAAGGAAAATGTTAATGTCACTTAATGAAAATAATATACAATTTTATTCATACATTTTTGCGATCTAGTGGCACAATCAAGCAGGCAGTAGACTTTTCTGTGGATGGATGTCAGTGACCTGGGTGACCAAGAAAGACATTGCACGATGTTATGAAGGATTACATCTCTGGCAGGGGCCTTGGTTCAAGTGACCCCATGAATAGAGCCACCTGGAAATCCAGTGTGAGATATGCCATGCGTGCAGCTAGCCAGGCATCTGGAGGGAAGCCCACCATCATGGAGGATGCTTCCAGACCTGCACGATAGTAAAAAATAACCAATTGAATGTATGTATGTATTCAGGTGATGGAGTGCTTTGATTCTCAGCCTTTTATCATGTGTATCACATGTTTGATATGGCTTTAGTTCCAAGAAAGCTCTTGCGGTTAGACGTATTGGACTTCAATGTTCAAAGCCCCATTGATTCCTGTGTGTGAGGCACATTATTTTTGGATAGATAGATGGATAGAGTAGCTTGAATATTATCTTATTTTCTGGTTTTAGTTTTGCAGAAGTCATCCCCCACTGTGTAGTATATTTTGAAAAAAAGAAGTGTNTTTTGGCTTCTCTGTTTTCTCACTCAAATCTCCTCTTTCACTGTATTGCTCTCTTCCCATATAAAACGACCCGTCTACCTTTACTAGAAGCTATTAGCTTGTTTGTGAAAGTTTATAGCTATGTCGAGAAATACATGGCACGATGTTCTGAAGGATGACATCTCTGGCTGATGCCTTGGTTCAAGTGACCCCATGAATAGAGCCACCTGGAAATCTAGTGTGAGATATGCCATGCGTGCAGCTAGCCAAGCATCTGGAGGGAAGCCCACCATCATGGAGGATGCTTTCAGACCTGTACGATAATCAAAAAGAATGTATGTATGTATTCAGGTGATGGAGTGCTTTGATTCTCAGCCTTTTATCATGTGTATCACATGTTTGATATGGCTTTAGTTCCAAGAAAGCTCTTGCGGTTAGACGTATTGGACTTCAATGTTCAAAGCCCCATTGATTCCTGTGTGTGAGGCACATTATTTTTGGATAGATAGATGGATAGAGTAGCTTGAATATTATCTTATTTTCTGGTTTTAGTTTTGCAGAAGTCATCCCCCACTGTGTAGTATATTTTGAAAAAAAGAAGTGTGCAGAGTATTTATTTTGAAACACAAAAGTTCAATATATAGGTGCAACCTCCAGACAGAATATACCTTTTTCAATCAAATCTTTCTTAATTGACTATCATTTTACTAGACAAAGAAGGAAACAGGATGTGCATTGTGAAAGGACATGACAGCAGACTAAGGTAAAAACAAAGTGCACGAGAATTTTAAGAAACTGATTTTTGTTATTATTAAGCTTTCTGTTTTGATTTAAGATCTTGAGATTTTTCAATGGGCATATTTGTAGGCTGTTGTTTCCACAGACTTCCAATTGCTGGATTGTAGTTTTTAGTGGGGATGGGAGGATTTTGTGGAAAAGTTTGAAAAAGTGTATAAATGACCTACTAAATGGTCAGATTATGCATTTGTATAAATTTATATACACAAGTTTTCTTTATGATAGCAATCCATTAGAGTAAGGTGCCATTTTGATATATCCAAGGGCTTTCAGATGACTATTGAAGCCATCTACAGACTTACATAGGCTAAAACACTACAAAGCCAATCATTAAAACCTTATTTTGAATTAGTGATGATGGTAATAATAATAATAATAATTATGTATATATATATATATATCCTCTTTTACCTCACATGAAAGGTGATTGAAATACAAATTAAAAAGGGCTGGAGAGAAATAATTTGTAGTTTATTTAAACGTTTTGAGAGGATAATTTAGCAGTGCAATGATCACTACTCTTTGTAAGGAGAATAAAAAATAACCAGAAGCAAGTCAGGTTTATGAATGAGATGACTTAAAGGGTTGCATATTTAATGTTTCATGCGATGAAAAAATCTGTGTATTTGATAAGCAGATCAAAAGGGTATTAATCTGAGTAGGAAATTGTCATACATACTTTGTTCCTAATGCAATTTGTCAGACAAAAGTTGGAAGCTGAGCTACTGTTTATGTTGTTACATGTTTTCATGAATATTGATTATGCTACCCACCCACACCCAGTTTTGCCTACAGAACTACATGATGAACTGTGATAAATGGTTATCTTCCTTACTTGTTCCCAATCACTATCTAGAAGTAAGGGCAACTAACCATTCTGCCACTAAAATGGGTAATTAAGAATTAGAACAGGGTTAAGAAATAGGCAGGAAAAAGAATGATGAAACCCTTTAATTCTGAAATCCTTCAAAAATTTAGAATGTCATAAACCGAAGCACAGTGTTTCAGCTGTGTTCTATTTAAGGTGTTTCAGTTGTGTTGCTCAAAGAAATCAGAAGGATCTGGCTCACACCATTCGCTGAGGACATGATAAAGCTAAAAAAGATTTACCTGCTTCAGTTATTATTTTTAGCCTGATAGAGATCATATGCTGAAATACAAGTTAAAAACCTTTTACACATTCTTGTCTTGATATATGCCTATCAATTAGGGTTGCCCTATTTTTCCTTTAAAATAAAAGAATTGAAAGATAACCTTTAATAAAATACTCGTCTTACATGTTTTACTTGTACTACTTTAAATCTGCTGTGTGTGGCTAAAAAAAATAAATTATTTCTATCCTTGAATGTAGACTTTTTTATGTTAACTTAGTTTTCACCTGGTCATCGGTGGTAAATGGAGATGTAGGCATTCACGTGATGCTAAATGAGCTGGATATGGGTTTTAAAGTACGCACGATTGCTGCATCTTATTCAGCAATGTTTTTTACTTGTGATTTGGAATTGCTGGAGCACATGCTACACTCCTATGCATTACCCGCGCTTCTGGACAGCTTGTTTAGTATAGCTGGTTTGCAGTGAAAGCCGTCACAATTAAGGACTGAAAAACAATACAAAGATAAATATCTCATATGTTGACATACATTTTTATGCTTTACAGATATTACTTTACCGGTTTCTGTATATCAAGTACAGTAAACGCTGGTTACTAATATAAATTCAAATTTTAAAACATTTTTATTTACATTTACATACTATTTTTGTCTACGTATCAGAATATATTACCGTTCCATTTTAAGTAACAGGTCATTAATAGATGAGACTAACTTTTTCCTCTTTTGTCGAACATCATCTGATCCATTGGTTGGAATACTATCGACCTCGAGCAAGCACCTGGTCAACATTTCATCACAATATACAAAGTCCTGTGACTTTTTATGACTCAGGCAAGACTCGACTTGTTTAGAGAGTTCCATTGTTCTTTCTTCAATTTTTTTTAATGCTTCCAGACTTTCATTCGATATTGTCTCTTCCTTTACAATTTCTTGATGAAAATCATCATTTTCGCTGGTATATGGTGACTCCCATGCGACCAAATGAGGTTGATCGGGGGTCGGTGTGCCACTCGTCTGGTTGTTACAGCAAAGTTTATCGATATCCGAATTTTCTGCTGCATCCTTATCTATAATCCTTTTAGTTTTCTTCCCTTTGTTCCCTTGGCTTTGCCGAGTCGTGATACGGTTTTGTTGTTCTATATTTAATTTTCTCCCTCCATTCCAGAGCCACGGCCATACTTCGTTGTGTTCGTTATTCAAGAATTGTCTTCTGCGTGGCAAGGAATCAAAAATGGTATTAACATCATCATGAGGAAAAGATGGATAACCCCGTCGTGATCGTAACTCTGGCTCTGGATAATTCCAGAAATGATTTCCACATCGATTTGAATTGTAATCTTCGTATTCCGGAGCATGGTTGAAAGGAAAATAATATCCTGTAGCCATGGTAAATGGTCAATAATTTCACTCCAATATGTCACGTTGCACAAGGATAAATAGTTTTTGTCAGAAAAATAGACGTTTGTTTATATCAGTGTGGAAGATGCTTTTTGTCCACCTGTTGTGACAATCTCTGTACTTCGTTTCAATTTTATGTTAAAATGCCCAACCGAAAAGCTGATTTATTCATTTTCATGTTAATATTCCAGAAGTGTCCAGAAAGTCGTTTATTCATGTCAGCCAATAAAGAACGGACTTATTGGGAGTTCTATTCGCTGATTGGCTTTCATTTAAATAATTATTCATGGAATTCGGAAAAGCTTAACGTACTAGAATTTTCGAGAAACATCCGAAAACACAAGAGATTTAGCAAAATAACATTCACAACAGGTAGCCCTTTCTTATGATTGGTTGTTTTACAAGTAAGTAATTAGGCGGGAAAGTCAAAAGTTTTCATGGCAAGTGAGGCACAGAATTTTCCAGCTGATTATAATTATGCACACTATGAAGAAAATAGAACCAGTAGCTCAGGAAATATAACTCAGGAAAACCCCACGACATGATACAGGCCCTTTAGCTATGGCTTCTACTAAAGTAGAGTATTTTCAATAGGGAGAGAATTTTTGAAAATTCTTGTCGTTTATTACTGTCAACACGGAGCAGTAGTTGTAGCTGTGAGTGTACTTCTTTCCTTGTTTTCAAATGTTGGAGCGCGTTCATTGGTTGCTTTGTGACAAGAGAACGTTTAACAAGGTGCAAATAACGAATACGAGCATTCGGAAGAATACAGTACGTGACAACGTGAAACCGCTGTTTGAGTATGAAGCCGAAAAAAAATCCCTGGGCTGGAAGCAAGTTGGGCAACAGCTAATATTGGTCAACGCGTGACAGTGTTTATGATACGGGTATCAGCATTTACTTCGGTGAAAAGTAGGAGTTACTGGGAAGAGAAGTGTTATGGTACAAACAACGATGGCAAAGAGGGAAGATGTCTGAAAAGGATAGGGCAAAACTGGTCTGGAACTTCTTGTAAAAGTTACAATGGTACCCATTAAAAATACCTGGGTTTGATGTGAAAAGAAATGGAAACTAAAAAGGTCTGGATCTGTGATACGGCGTGTTTGCAACATCAGATTACAGTTGAACCTCGATTATCCGAACACCGATTATCCGAACAAGATCTTCCGGTCAGGGTAAACGGGTGCTCTAACGTAAGTTCATGTACATGTATATCGAGTGAGGTGTCCTTTGTTTACAGACTACCAGTTATCCGAACAAATTGCTTCCCGCTTCTCTTGTTCGGATAATCGAGGTTCAACTGTATTGACACAGAGACAAAAAGCTGCAGCCAACCGTCACCAGAGTTAAGAAAGCATTGCCGTGGATACAAAACAACAGTGGTACTCTTTATAATTGCACCCCTCGTATGAAGAAAGTAATTAACGAGATAAATGTTATATGAAGCAGACTTAATACTAACAATTGCAACGAAAATGAAAAAATGTTCAAATCGACAAAGAAAAGCTGATTCGAAAAGTATTTTCAGGGCATGCTCAAGATGAAGAAAAAATAGCCAATTTGTACCTCGAAATCTGAACGAACTATACATCCCTTTCAATTGTTTCTACCCTGAATTTTTAATGTACGTTAGGATGTTGTTTTGCATGTAACAAATGTATCTACTTTTTTTTAATTGATAGAATTTTTAATTTGTAACTTTTATTTACATAAAAGCAATGCCATCACCACCACTACAATTACTACTACTACTACTACTACTACTACTACTACTACTACTACTACTAATAATAATAANAGTTTATCGATATCCGAATTTTCTGCTGCATCCTTATCTATAATCCTTTTAGTTTTCTTCCCTTTGTTCCCTTGGCTTTGCCGAGTCGTGATACGGTTTTGTTGTTCTATATTTAATTTTCTCCCTCCATTCCAGAGCCACGGCCATACTTCGTTGTGTTCGTTATTCAAGAATTGTCTTCTGCGTGGCAAGGAATCAAAAATGGTATTAACATCATCATGAGGAAAAGATGGATAACCCCGTCGTGATCGTAACTCTGGCTCTGGATAATTCCAGAAATGATTTCCACATCGATTTGAATTGTAATCTTCGTATTCCGGAGCATGGTTGAAAGGAAAATAATATCCTGTAGCCATGGTAAATGGTCAATAATTTCACTCCAATATGTCACGTTGCACAAGGATAAATAGTTTTTGTCAGAAAAATAGACGTTTGTTTATATCAGTGTGGAAGATGCTTTTTGTCCACCTGTTGTGACAATCTCTGTACTTCGTTTCAATTTTATGTTAAAATGCCCAACCGAAAAGCTGATTTATTCATTTTCATGTTAATATTCCAGAAGTGTCCAGAAAGTCGTTTATTCATGTCAGCCAATAAAGAACGGACTTATTGGGAGTTCTATTCGCTGATTGGCTTTCATTTAAATAATTATTCATGGAATTCGGAAAAGCTTAACGTACTAGAATTTTCGAGAAACACCGAAAACACAAGAGATTTAGCAAAATAACATTCACAACAGGTAGCCCTTTCTTATGATTGGTTGTTTTACAAGTAAGTAATTAGGCGGGAAAGTCAAAAGTTTTCATGGCAAGTGAGGCACAGAATTTTCCAGCTGATTATAATTATGCACACTATGAAGAAAATAGAACCATTAGCTCAGGAAATATAACTCAGGAAAACCCCACGACATGATACAGGCCCTTTAGCTATGGCTTCTACTAAAGTAGAGTATTTTCAATAGGGAGAGAATTTTTGAAAATTCTTGTCGTTTATTACTGTCAACACGGAGCAGTAGTTGTAGCTGTGAGTGTACTTCTTTCCTTGTTTTCAAATGTTGGAGCGCGTTCATTGGTTGCTTTGTGACAAGAGAACGTTTAACAAGGTGCAAATAACGAATACGAGCATTCGGAAGAATACAGTACGTGACAACGTGAAACCGCTGTTTGAGTATGAAGCCGAAAAAAAATCCCTGGGCTGGAAGCAAGTTGGGCAACAGCTAATATTGGTCAACGCGTGACAGTGTTTATGATACGGGTATCAGCATTTACTTCGGTGAAAAGTAGGAGTTACTGGGAAGAGAAGTGTTATGGTACAAACAACGATGGCAAAGAGGGAAGATGTCTGAAAAGGATAGGGCAAAACTGGTCTGGAACTTCTTGTAAAAGTTACAATGGTACCCATTAAAAATACCTGGGTTTGATGTGAAAAGAAATGGAAACTAAAAAGGTCTGGATCTGTGATACGGCGTGTTTGCAACATCAGATTACAGTTGAACCTCGATTATCCGAACACCGATTATCCGAACAAGATCTTCCGGTCAGGGTAAACGGGTGCTCTAACGTAAGTTCATGTACATGTATATCGAGTGAGGTGTCCTTTGTTTACAGACTACCAGTTATCCGAACAAATTGCTTCCCGCTTCTCTTGTTCGGATAATCGAGGTTCAACTGTATTGACACAGAGACAAAAAGCTGCAGCCAACCGTCACCAGAGTTAAGAAAGCATTGCCGTGGATACAAAACAACAGTGGTACTCTTTATAATTGCACCCCTCGTATGAAGAAAGTAATTAACGAGATAAATGTTATATGAAGCAGACTTAATACTAACAATTGCAACGAAAATGAAAAAATGTTCAAATCGACAAAGAAAAGCTGATTCGAAAAGTATTTTCAGGGCATGCTCAAGATGAAGAAAAAATAGCCAATTTGTACCTCGAAATCTGAACGAACTATACATCCCTTTCAATTGTTTCTACCCTGAATTTTTAATGTACGTTAGGATGTTGTTTTGCATGTAACAAATGTATCTACTTTTTTTTAATTGATAGAATTTTTAATTTGTAACTTTTATTTACATAAAAGCAATGCCATCACCACCACTACAATTACTACTACTACTACTACTACTACTACTACTACTACTACTACTACTAATAATAATAATAATAATAATAATAACAATTTAATAGACTGAGAGTGTCCAGACCAGCAGGTCGCCTGGCAATTCCTCAGGGAGCAGCGCCCCTGCCCTAGTCGAGCTTGGTAAACCTGGCGGGAACAGTGGTTAAAGTTGAACTTGCCTTGATTGGCCGGCTTAGCTTAGTACTGTTCGAAAGGGACATTGATCCCCCTACCCTGTGTAGTCAAATTGCCCTGATAATTACACCAGGCACTGACTATTATTGTCAGCAAGTGGCGTAGCGTCGTAAGACGTATGACCTCTGATCTTAATTGATTGGTGGGGTACACGAACTAGTTTTGCCTGGTAATTATGAATGGGCTAGATCAAACATTCCCGCTCAAACCGCAAACTTGCCAGTCAATTGCCTGACCTTAACCAGTTGTGCATGTCCCGAAAGGGCTGACACATCACGCATTTCTGGCGGGCGGGAGTAGTGTGGGAGCATCATATCTAGGTGTCGTGAGCGTGAGTCTCTTGTTCTGAAGGGCTGAGTACCGAGTTCTTACTTTGTTACATGGTCTTTAGATCTTGGGTGAAGCCTCGCTACGAAGACCGTTTTAAGCAGAATGGGTCACCCAAACTGGGAAACCTAACCAGGCCCCACCTGGAAGACCATGTGTTGTATTTTTATTAACATCACTTTATCACACACACTTAGGTGTGATGCATGCACCCAGCTTACCCTTATCCGGCTGGGTTTGCTGGGGTTTCTACCCCTGAGCCCCCCCGTGGGCTCGTATTGTTCCACCACTCAATAATAATAAAGCTAAGGGACTTGGTCTGCTGTTCAACAGTTAACAGGCTCTCAAAATTAATGCAGAGTAAATGCTGAATATTAATAATTTTTTTTCATGGACTTTAAGGCAATATCTTCCAGCTGTTTGAGTACAAGAACCTTAATCTGAAGATAAACCTTGAATGTATTTTAGATTGTCTCTTCTTCAGGGCATTTGTTTCTTATTTTTTCTGTATCGATCTCCCTCTTATTGAGGCAGTATCAAACTCAATTGATAAGCTTCTGTACAGGCATCGCGTTGCACATGAAGTGATTGAATCGTTCCAATACGACTGAAAGACCTGGAAAAGTCAATTACTTACTAACTTACTTACTTACTTACTTATCCTCTGTGTTCTGCTTCTTTGGTAGTCGAGTACATCCCATAGATGCAATCAGACCTTCGTTGAAACGTTTCCAGCTCTTCTTCTCTCTTGCTTTTCCCCTTAGGCTTTGGAGCTGTTTTCTGGTACGGAGTTGCCCAAGTCCGGAGTTTTTTTATGTCTTCTCGGATGGTGCTGAGAAGATTTGTAGAGTGGCGTCCTATTCTGGCTTTATACATTGTTGCTCCTGATATGGCGAATTAAAGGTTTTCTGGGTGGGGGTGTTGATGTCAATGCGTAGGACGTGACCTAGCATAGACCATCTTCGCTTTGCTACTAGTGTAGATATAGCATCCGTTAGGCAGATTATATTCAGTTCTTTATTACTGATTATGTTTTTGGGCCATAGGTGACCTGTTATCGTTCGCAAGTGTTTACGGTGGCATTTATCTATTTTATTTATCATGGGTTTGTCGGTAGCCCAGCTGTCGCAATTATATAGCATGATGGAAAGGCAGTACGCGTTATAAAGTTTGAGTCTGGTTTTGAGCGGAATCTTAGTGCATCGAGTCCAGAATTTCGATAATGATTTAAATGTTATGTTGCCTTGGATGCATCTGGCAGAAATGTCTACTGAACTGCATAGCAGGGACGCTAAAGTTTTACACTTACGCCAGTTGTCGCAGCCTCGGATAGGTGTTCCTTCTGGATCAGTTTCAGATATTTCGGCAAGAAATATGTGTGTAAACTCAGTTTTACTTTCGTTCATAAATAGATGTAATGATTTGTAATTTTTCCAGAGGTTCTCTTTCTTCATCTAAAAAGTTGACATCGTCTGCATATTCCATTTCCAGTGGCATACCAAGGGAAGAAACGAGAGGATTTGGTCTGATGGAGTAATTTCTGATATTTCTTAGAGCGTGTGCGAGATAACATATGAATAATACTGGTGATAAACCATCTCCTTGAGGTGATCCTATGGAGGTTTCAAAGGAATCGGAGAGTGCGCTTTTGATTCGAACACGAAGAGATGTTCCTGATAGTAGTATACGCACAAGTCTTAGTTCGTCTTCATTGCATCCTGGGTGTATAAGAATCTCGACTATACGTTTCCGTTTGATGGTATCAAAGGCTTTTGACATATGGATACCCATCTTGTGGAAGTTCCATATTCTAGTAAGAACGACGGATGTTAACATGCGTTGTGCTCAGACGATGTCGATACAGCTTCTACCTCTTTCGAATCCGCTTTGATGTAATCCTGTATATTTGCCTACTTTAACCCTTATTCTATTCAGGGTAATAGTGGATAAAACTTTCCTTGTGCTGTTCAGCAGTGTGATCGGACGAAGGTTTTCAGGGGGGCCTTGAGGTTTTTTTGGCTTTGGTATGGTGATCAAGATGCCTTCCCCTAGCGAATCAATCGGTGTATGTTGAGCAAAGGCTGAGTTGAATATATTGGCAAATAGGGCCGCAACGATGTATTTGCCGTACTTAAATAGCTCGTGGTTTATGTTATCAGGACCGGCTGTTCTGCCATTCTGTAGGTATTTGATGGTAATATCTATTTCCGCTGCAGTGGTCGGTTTATTGAGAGGTCTTGGATTCCCACAAATGGTTCTAGTGGGATGTCAGTATCATCAGTGAGTTGTCGTTGAAACCATTCTTTTATTATTTTTGCTTTGTTAGTATCTGAGCCCATGAAGTTGCCTTCTTCATTCTGGACGACGATAGCTGGTGTCGGTTTCATGGTACGAAGTTTCTTTGCGGCTTTGAACATTCTACGGCTGTCATCAGTAGATGCGATTTCATCTGCCAGGCTGTCTTCTTCTTCTGTGACAATGTTTTTGAGTCGTTTGTTGATTTGTCGCAAGATATCGTTGCGTTTCTTGCAGAGGGCAATGGTATCTCTACTAACACCCTTTTGGTAGATTTTTAGGGGGAGCGGTTTTTGTTGTTCCGATAATTAAACAACAGTCCGATCGAATGTTTTAGATTTTTTTGCTGTATTTGACAGTGCCAGCTGCTTCTTTTGCAGACGTTTTTATACATGTGGGCAGATTCGAGAGAGCTTTGTTGGGATTGGGATCGGTATTTTGTTGATCCAAATTAGTTTGCAAGAGCCTTTGGTAATTGTGTTTTATATCGGTGTTTTTGCGTATGTTTTCTATGTTGATTTTTTCATTGGCGGATTTCTTTGGTGGTTGCTTATGGACCAGATGAAGTTGATTGATTCTTATCCTGGAAACTACTAGTTTGTTTTTTTGTTTTTGATTCTTGTATGTAGAGGATGTCAATGTTGTTTTGGTTGCAATCTCTTGTTTAGCGTAAGTGGTGAGGCCTTGAACATTCCATGTGCCGATACCAAATTCCCATTGCTTTGGTTGTGTTCTTGGACGGTGAGCTGTAGATTTCGTTTCTCGAAGGGCTGATACTTTTGCAGTGGGCCGAGTGGTTATCCTTTTACCACCCATAGCAAATGCGATGATCAGTTCGCAATCCTGACAGCAATCGGTTTCACAGTGTAACTGCCACTCACAGAAAAGACCGCGAGAAGGTTTCCATCTTCCTCCAAATCAGTTACATCTTCCCTAAAGCCCATGATCTTATACAGCTTGTTGATTTCCCTACAAGAATTCATGGTTCAGATTCAGGAACCTTCTTTTTAGACCACCTTTTCATTTCTGTCCTCTTGAGCATTGTACAGCTTTATCTTTACCTAACCTTGAATCTTCTGATCATGTTGTCACTGGAAATATTAAGACAATTGTTTTAAGTCATGTTGAGAATCCACATCATTGTGAGTTTGATCATCTTTACTCGGACAGATTTCAATAATGTCTTGATGTTTCTTGGGTTTGTTTTAATAAATTGGCTTCTGATCCTGCAACTGAGTTGAAAGAATGAGTTGACGTTGTTATTCAAGTATTTGTATCTAATTGTAGTTTCGAAGTTAAACCTTAGTCTCTTCAATGGTTCAATGTCCATTCTTCTTCTCCCATTACTCATTGGGAACATTTCCATTTTCAGTTCAAACGTGATGCAACTTACAAAGCCCGTTTTTCTTTCTGATATTGCTTGTAAATATGTGATTTCTCCTGCTAAATTTGGATATGAAGTGAGGTGTGCGAGACTAATTCTTCCCAAAAACTAATAAGTCCAAATTTCTGTAAGTTTTACACTAGTGTTTTGAATTGTGGTAAGTAGATTTTCCCACTTTTTGATAATGCTTGGTTTCCAATGTCCTCTAGGGAAAAGTTCGATCTCTTCGCTAGATTTTATCCTCGTCAATTCTCCTTCAAATGACACTGGTGTTTCTTTGCCGTTTTTCTCTTTGGAAACTGTCCAGATTTTGGACTATGTCATCATGGATCCAAGGTTTATCGCCAGGTCATTATGGGCTTGATCAATAGAATGCAGAATGTGCTTCTGACCTCCCTTCCTTGGCATCCAAACGATTAAATCACTGCTTATCATCTTAGTTCAGTCTTGTTTTTCTTCTTCCTAAAAGGTTTCTAATACTGTACCTGTCTTCAGGAATTAAGGTTATCAACCAGATCCTGACAAACATTGACTTGTACGTCTCCTTTTCTCTTTACTAAGGTCTCAAATGTTATTCAGTCTGAGTTCAACTCTACCTCAACCTTTTCCCCGCTCTTTTTTTCAGTCCCATACAACTCATGGTTTTATGGCCTGCATGGTAAGGTACATGCCCCGTAGGATAGAAAAACCCCACAATATATATCTTTGTGAAATGACTTCATTATAAACATTTTGTTTGGACTTGGGGGGAGGGGGGGTTATCGCGAAAAATTTGACCGAGTTTGATGTAATGTTTTTAACCCAATACTGTCCGCAGAGTAAACATATCACGTAATCTATGTTTAAGTTGTTAGTATAATTGCGCATGCATTGATAACAATAATAATAATAATAAATAATAATAATTGTAATAATAATCTTTGAAAAAAACAATTGATGTGTGTTAAATATTGGAAAATGCCCACCACCCTGCTCTCATTGCCACGGTTTATCTTCTAAATGGAAAACAAGCCGTGGGGTCCTTATTAAGGGGTAAAGGAAATGCCTCTTTTTTTTCCTCAACAGTCTAAATTTGTAACACGTTTTGTTACCACTTTGAATTTTTCCCCGATCTCTGCAAATTTCTCAAGGTAAATAAGTATTTTTTTATTGGTATTCGGATGATTCTGCCACTCTAAGAGCACGTTTAATGATAAATTTCATTCCTTTAGTATCCGACTTCAGGTCAAAGTACTAACAATAGTATTGGAAAAAATCCCGGAATGTTGTCTACATTATTAAATCGGTAATACATAATTGTCAACAATGAACCATTGCCAAATATTTTTCGAAATTCGGTTTTACAAAAATGGAGATTTCGCCATATGCTCTTATGTAGTGCACATTAATGGTTGGAGATTGGCTTTTGGATAACAGAGTATTAATAATAATAATAAACAAAGTTCATGTCCAGCATGACAGCCCGCACAGGGAGATGGTATTCACCTGCCAGACGAGAAAACTTAACCCCGGCTACCGACCAGTAGCTTTAGAGGTTAAGCACCTTCCTCAATATGTTGGTAGTTCCAATGATGGTAGATGTTTGGAGTCCACCCAAGACATCAGGGATGCCCAACTCTTTCAAACTGCGCTCCAAGCGCTTCGTCACCACTCCTAAGCTTC
>RDPX01000109.1:913922-984506 GCA_003991215.1 Morbakka virulenta | reverse complement strand
CCTTTGGTTACTTGTTGTAACCGGCTCTCTTACAAATACTCGGTATAACCTCTGCCTGTGATGAAAACAGATTTTAACGATAATAATAATAATAATAATAATAATAATAATAATAATAATAATAATAATAATAATGACTTGTTGTTACCCGCTCTCAAAGATAAAAGAACAAAAGAACTTTCCAGACAAACATGTCTGAGATTTACATTAATGATAATAATAATACTCCAAGAGGGGTTCGCAGGGGTTCATTGGTTGACGATTATGTATAACCGTTTTAAAAGTATGCTACATAAACTAAAGGCTGGATACTAACCCTTGTACTTCATCAAGCATTATTCTATTCACATTATCTCGATATGTTCTCTGTCAAGTGTTTCATCTCCACAGCAGTTCCAAGAAAGTTGTTTTCTTTTTTGCCTTTTTCTTTGTAGCTACTTGCACGGCTTCCTGTTGTTCAGTAATGGTGGCTTTATTGAAAAAAACCCCAGCAAACATTTCGTCTCGTTAAGACCTTTTGGTCCGCAAAACCGAGTTCCTTTTTATGTCAAAACAGTTGCTAAAATGGCATAATAACGAATAACAAATTGTTATTTTTCAAAATCAGCCATTGCGCAATAACATTAAATTTGTAGGTGCTGTGTAGCGATGGAAAAATTTGAACTGTCGTCACATGCGTCAACTAAAATTCTAGAAACACAACACAGGTCACCCTTTTCACAATAAAAACCATTCTTACGGCACCGCAAAGGAAAACTCGAAAGACAAGTGGCCAGCTGCGACATGACCTGTAATCTTTTCCCGTACGCTAAATAAGTAATTTATATTATGCTTGATTACAATATTTCAACGATAGAAATAATTTATTACAATTGTGTACCAATGTAATATAAAAGGTGTCTAAATGTAATGAATAATTAGTATAATGCGTGGAAAAAACCCGACAAAGTAATATTGATTAACGCTGAGAAAACTAAAAAAAGGGGATTACCTTCAAATCAAAGATATACCCTCGTAGTGTTAAACCTTTTCCAAGGAATAGAAAGCCATAGCCTGCCTATCATACGACACTGCATCCTCAACGAGCCTCAATTAATCGAACTTTGATTATTCGAATAGCAAAATGCGTCATGGAATTTTATTTATCCTAACAAAATCTCGAACATGAACACATTTCATGCCAATTTACGACTGACTTGTCGAACTTTGTTCAGTTACCTAATGGATAAGCGGGTATTTGATAGATGCTGTATGACTTGGAGCATCAAAAACGTGCTTTGGCCACGGAATCATTTTAGCGGGCTTGACCTAAACCTGTTTTCTATGTAATAATAAAAAAAATTGAAACCACTGATTTTAAACGCACTTCAAGCTTGTAATATTAAGTATTGTGCATAACTTAGGGTGAATAACCCATACCCGATTATCCGAATTTTCGGCCTATTCAAACAACTTCCACGTAAATTATGTTTAATATACTGGTACAATCGAAGACTTACTCCATTCGAATACATCAAATTGTGGCAGAACAGATCAAAACACGGCAAACAAGACCAAAGTAAGGCAATGGTGTCCTTGGTCCAAAAAGTTGTTAGGAATACAATTTGTGTTCTGGCCATTCTTAAGTTTCTGAAATATTGGTTTTTTCTTCCAAACGTATTCACCAAGCAAACAAGAATTGTGCTCGTTCACAAAAGTATTAGCACATCAGATTGATTTAATAACTTGCTCTTCATTGTTTGAACTGTTAGCTGAACGGTTAGCCCGTTCTATTCTTATTTTCGGTAGACTGCAATTTCAAGTTCGTTCAAAGCTGTTTTATGAAGGGAAAAATGCCTGTCGTGTTTCTTAATTATGCGCTTTGATGCCTTATTCCATAAAGGATCATTAACGAAGGGCCTTAATAACGGGGTATTACGGGGTACCTAGATACCCTTACTCCGAAATTTTGAACAGTCATTTTACTTTCCAAATAACTGTACGGGGCAAGTATCATAATTTCTTTTCTCTCAAAAAAAATTTTTTTTTTTATTCGAGGATACATCAAAGTCAATATTCTCTGCACTTAGGTAGCATCAAATTGTACCATGATGTCTACAGAATTACTGCTGACTGTTTGACTACTTACACAGTGCTGCCTGAATTCATTAATCTAATAAAAATTAACATAAACTGCGGTTTGTTCGGTGGAAGAGGGGAGATGAGGCTCACCGCTAAAAATTTAATCTTCGCTTGTTAGCTTGCTCGTGGATTTACGGTGCTGAATTAATAAACTGACATTGTCATCGAAGGGTGTAAATGTTGATTGTTTTATTTCGTTTCAATTTGAATATGAAGAGCTAACATAATGTTTTATGAAACAGTAAGGAGTGAACGACTTATTAATTCATTCTTACCCCAATACAAAAATGTGATATTTTACAGGAACACATTACAAGACTGCGAAGGGGGGGAGGGGGAAGGGGAGGTGTGAGGAAGTAGCAATCAACGAACTTTTTATTACCATATTTGTTCCAGAGTTTACAATATTGTAACAATTAAGGGCGTGTCTTTTTCTGGGATCCAGGAAGGACGCACACACTTAAATTCCGTTTACAATTTTCCCTGCAAAGGAGCTAGAAAATTACAACATTAAGCTTATTTCTATAAAATAATTTTATTAAAATTGCAAAAACATATCTAATTAATGCAACGAGACACAAGTTACAATATTAATGGAACTCTGCCTGCCGGGCGCTGTTTTATTTTTCTTTGAAGTTTATTCTCTCGGAACCTTCCTTGAATTAGGACGGGTTGCCTATGGGTAGTCGTTGCCTGGGTTAAGTAAGGACCAAGGGGATAGGGCGGTACGCAAAAACAGAAAGCAAGTTTTCTTCAAAAACCAACAAACAACAAACAACAAACAAAAAAGTTGACTCCACCCCCTATAAAACAGCCGGAAATCCCACAAAAACCTCTAGTTGTAAATTATTCTCGATGTTGATGTTGACAGTAAACTGGTTAAACATGTACGGGCCAACCATTTCTAACGGCCAATGTCAAAACCCTACATTTACACTAACTCAAAACAGGGCCAAAAATAAATTCACAAGCAAGCGTAATAAAAATTAAGCAATTAGCAACCCCTTTACCAGTATTTCAAAGCGCAACATTACTAAACGTCAAAAGTAACCGGTGATTGTGACGATAAGTGTACTAATAACTTATGGATAAGTATACTAATAACTTATGAATAAAATTTGAGATGCATGAAAATATTAAACTGTGTTCTTAAAGTAAACAGAAATGCTATGAAATTACTACACGACTCAATATAATACCAATTAATTGTCTTAAAAGTTACCAAAGTTCGTCCTTAAATTTAGTCCAAAAACGCTAACTGCCCTTGTTGTACCAGTCATAACAGCTTTAAAGTGACTTACAAGACAGCTAACAATCTCATACAAAATTCTGATTCCAATTAGACTTACGAATATGCCAAACCTTAACGACAAATACTCGTATATTATGACTCACGGATAAGGATATTGAAGGGGTGCTCTACCGTATACTTCAAATCAATATCTTGGGTATTTCCTGGTGGAATCTCATAAACCCATTCAATATTATTTTTGTCGTTGAGACGTGCAGGGCCCTTGGCTCCAGTTGGATCCTGTTTTGTGATTCTGAGTTCAGGCACTTGCAGATTTACCTGTACCAAAAGTAACGAAGGGAAATATATCAATTCTAAGTGCTTTGCTTCGAAAAAAAATATTTACAAAGAAAAGATATGTCATTAAATTCTAATTAGCCCCACACAAGAGAGCGTAGTTCTAGTCCAACGCCTTATCCGCTCCGCCGCGGGAACGATGTGATCCGGTAGGTAACATTTACTAGTTAACTGTATAAAAGACTCACACTTCAAATTAACAAGACTGCCATGTGATGTGAAGGACGACCAGTATCACAACAGTAGATACAAAGCTCTGGTTCCCTTCTAAGCATTGGTATTCTCAACTGTAAGCGAACATATGTAAACGAAGTCTAAGAGCTTAGAAAAGAAAAATGAGTAAACCTGAGCAAAGATCTAGTCCACAGTGAAATTCAAACTCGCGCTCACAAGGCCTTTATTTATACTCCCAATTCTCAAATAGAAAATGGGATTTAGTTCATTGAAAAGGCACTAAAAACTTAAATTATAATCAGTCTAATGCTAGCTTGCATTACATCGGAGAGTCGGATGGCACTGCGATGGTATCACATTTGTGAAAACAAAAGTAACCCTTCGGGATATAATATGACATAGTTTACCTACAACAAAAACCCTGTGACATCATGAGAAGAGACTTTAATAAGTACTAACAAGATTAAATACTAACATGATTCTCCAAGCGGATGAATTTTGGAACTTCACAAAAAAAGGCCACTGATTGGCGTCAGGAAGGGCATTCGGCCCAAAAATTTAGCACTGCCAAATCCAAATCCCTGTAAAGGGCACCGTCTGAGGCTCAGTTACTGAGGAAAATGACGCAAAAACCAAAAAAAAATAAAATAAATAAATAAATAAATTTAAAGAAGCCATTAAAATAAGAGCCTTGGTACGATGCCATTGACTGCGAAAACAAACCACCCTGAGCGTCCAAGACAATTCGTTCCTGAATAACCCTGTCTCACATCTCAGGTAGCTATTGCGGACGCAGAAAGTGTAACGTTAAATTGAAAGGATATTTGTTTTATGATGACAGAAACGGTTTTACTGACCGGTTTACCTGACAACAGAAAATTGGGTTAACTTAGTGGCCATAAAAATGTCTCTACTCCAAATGCTGTTTAAGACAAAATTTTAGATAAAAGACATTTGGTTGTTCGGACGTGTACTGTTGCTGGTAATTCCAAGCCAGAAATTAGCGTTTGACTTCGGCGTAAAAAGTTTGCCAGCTCAAATACAAACAAATAACTCACGGGGGTTGGGGGTTAGAAAACATATGAATGTCGATAACTTACCTTGATTTTCTCATCCGTACTTTTTGGCAACTGATCTGTCACAGTGATTTTCACCGGCCTTTGCTTGGTGTTTTTGACACTTATTACCTGATGGTACGATGTTGAAAAGGTTTTTCCCAATAATCCAATTGTTTCTCTGAATTTTCTCATTGGATGATAAGTCACTTTAACGGACGGATCTGCACCAAGTGAAACCTCGAATTCTTCTGAAGGGCTTACAGCCGTCAACTCGGACTACAAAAAAAAGAAGCAAAGAAACTTACGGACGTCCGTCTGATTGAATTTACCGACTAGTTGTTGTTAATCATGTATCAGTATAAAATGACAACAAAATGCAATTGGGTACTGTAATAACTATCTGGATTTTCGCAAAGAGAGAAGGCAAGGGGTAAGATAAGAATGAAAGAAAGGGAATGAAAAAAGGGAAAATGGGATGAACTTGAAGAAAGAAAGAAAGAGAGAGAGAGAGAGAGAGAGAGAGTGTGTGTGTGTGTGTGTGTGTGTGTGTGTGTATGTAAACGAATCGAAACATCGGGGTCCATTTGTTACATACCTTGGTCAAAAAGTTGTTGTCCAAGAACACATTTGCAGGTCCCGCAAGCAGAGCATACTGGGATTCATTTTTCACTTTTGCCTTAAGGAAGGAATGCGCCACCAGCCTTGGTGTGGAATAATATTCAAAATTTGGAGCAAATTCAACTTGGCAGATTGATACTTTGTGTCCAGTTGAATCGCATTTAATTGTAGAGGGTCTAACTATCTCGAAACAAGTACTGGTAATACCCTCGGTCGCCTAAAAAAAAAAAAAAGCACACGAAATTACTAAGGTAAGTGATATAAGTAACAATAGCTCTCCTAACATTCGAGTTACCCTTATCAAATAATTGTAAGTTCGTCAACAGGTAACACTATCTCTAATTCTCAGGTAAGTTGTTACTAAAGCTTTTTTCAATATTATCCCAAAATATCAATGGATCCAACAATTTCATACAACATACATGAGTAAAGATTACGGTATATTTTGGTACAAAATCGATAACCCTCTTACTCAGTGACAAGTCGCGTGGGACTTTCCCTGGAGAAGTTCACTGAAATGGGAAGTGTTAAGAATAAAAGCAAAGAAAACAGTGGTTTACCACGGTGTGCCAAGGCAACAAACAATATTGAAACTGTGGGGAAGAATACCAAGAAAATCAGCAAGACGTTTTTCAAAGTGACTGACCCGTCAAGGACAACGCGTACACGCACGATGAACATGGATTATGATTTTGCAAGGTCTGAATGCACCCCATAAGAAAGTGACCAACCTTTTTGGTTTTAACACCAACCAGCGCACTGAAGACCACACCAACTGGCTAGGGTTAATCTTTGACAACGCATATTTTTAGCTCAGTGGAGAGGTAAATACGCAGAACATGCAATTCTTATTTCAGGGCTAACCTCAGTAGCGCGTCAATCGCCCCTTCAGAGTCGAAAATGTCACTGTATGATGTGCCAATGGTTGTTGGGGAATCGTCGCATCTTACTTCTATCCAGAGGACGGGCATGAGCATCTACTAACAATCAGTACTGTTCAATATGGCGAAACAACGGGAGAAAATGTAATCGAATTTTAATGAGTTGACATGACCAATGTCATTTACAAACAGGATGACGCGATCCCACATAGGTAAAACCCGTAAAAATTCATCCAAAGCTCTTTTTCCAGAGAAAGGCTTATCTTGGGTCGCAAGGATAAGACCACCATACTCCCGTGATCTTTACCCTGAAGACTACTTTCTTTGAGGTTATCTCTGTCTACAACAACCGCCAAACAATAGTGGCTCTAAAGGCAAACATTGTTCAGAAAATTTGGTTAAATAGACGAATTCTGAGTTCGCGACGCAATGTTTATACCAACACGAAAACGAGGCCGACAATTGACAATTCTGAGCAATAACCGTTTCACTCAAAACGTGGGCCAGTTGGTGCTTGCAAGATCAAGTGAAATATTACAAAGCATATGTTTATTCACAATTCAAAATACTGAATTAAGGCCTAAAGTGTTCTCGAACACGACGTTTGTTGTTTTAGATATCTGGATTGAGGCAAAAGCCTTGAATCGTTGCTAGTGTTACATTGAGTGAGTCATCGTCTGAAAACTGGAAAATCAGAGGGCAGTGTCATTATGACTTTTAATAAATGTACAACTTTCGAAAATTCTACTATTTGTTGACAAATTCAAAAACAGGTGGTTTCCTTAAATTTGATTATAAGTACTTTGAAACACAAATGGTGCATACCAAAGGTGAGAGGTTCAAAATATTTCATATTTCTTGAATTATTGCCAGGATTAGGGTACATGTACAAAGCTAAATCCAGGATCCAAGCCAGTGGAGACTTCAATAGCTTAGAATCCTTTGAATTTTTTAAAAACCGTGTCTGTTCTGATTTTAGTTTTTTGTAATTAATTGTGGAAATAGTTAATTGTTGCGGTTTTCACTTGTGAACATATAATTTTTGGACTTTCTGCGATAATTTTGTAAGATGCTCGCTAAATTGATCACACTCCTAGCACTGTTGGGTAGGTTGAGATGACGACAGAATCTGATATCGTTTCACAATTATATATGCGTTACCAAAATGTGTTGTTAAATCTTCGACTGCATTTGAGAATGGCCCGTAATTTGATCAAATGCAGAATAAAGTTTTCATTTCTACGGAGGCAACAATATCTATGGAATTGATGTTTTGTGAATCGAAACGCCGAAAATGTAGATTACGTCTTACTGGATGTAATTACAGAGTGATGATCTAAATCTTCTTAAGTAAGCCAACCGTAAGAAACGCGTTACTTATTCATGGCGAGCCACAATAAGACCGTCCTTCCAGTAAATGAGGGCAGTTCAAGCTAGTGATGGATGATTTCAAAAGTACATTTTCATACATGTAATAAAAATTGTTTAACGACTTATTTCCAAAAGAGTGTTTAACAATTAAAACATGTGAAGTAGAAGGACGGTATATTCTAACTCTAAAGTGTTTACATTCATTGTCCTGTTATATCAACCACTAACAAACTTAAACCATGCTAAAAGTGAGTAGAAGTGATTTTAATCTTTTTATAAAGCTTCTCAGTGGTTGATAAAACTGTATGTAAACCCTTACAAACTTTAAAGAGTTAGAACATACCGGTTCTTCAAAACAGATGAAAATCACTTTTAATCACTTCTGGCAGGGTTCAAAAGTNACGGCATTTATATGTTCTGATTATTTTCTTTATGCTTTTGAACACTTATTATGGTTTGGATTTTGTCAGTGGTTGATATAACAGGGCAATGTATGTAAACACTTACAAACTTTAAAGAATTAGAACATACCGGTTCTTCAAAACAGATGAAAATCACTTTTAATCACTTCTGGCAGGGTTTAAAAGTCACTCTAGTGCAGACGGCATTTATATGTTTTGATTATTTTCTTTATGCTTTTGAACACTTATTGTTTGGATTTATCCCTCTCCTGCCTTTATATCATAAAAAAGCAACCCTAGTGAGATTGCTTTTTTGTTTGAGGAATGATCTTCAACGAGTCTGCTTGGTTTCTTATTTTCTCCAGATCTTTCTTAGGGTTTTTATATATATTCTATCGGTGTCTATAAAGTTTGGCTGTCTGTATTGCGCTTGAGAGTACCTTACGCCCTAGGCGATTTTATATCTCTATAAATCTACCATCTGTCCTTGCATGGAGTCATCATCATCATCATCATCATCATCATCATCATATTCGGTTTAACGTCCGTTTTACACGCTGGCATGTGTTGGATGCTTTATTGAAATTGACTCCCAAGTTATCCTTTCATTCACCAGGTCTCTGCTGACACCTTTTTGTTTGAGATCCATCCTTATCACTTCCTCCCATGTTTTCTTCGGTCTTCCTCTGCCAGTGGTTCCTGTCAACTTCATTGTTCTGCACCTACTTGCCAAAGCATTCTTGTCCATTCTCTCAACATGACCAAACCAACCAAGCCTCCTATTCCGCATACAGCTGCCAATACTGTCCAGATTCAATCTCCTTCTGAGTTCATTAGAACTGAGCCTGTTGTTATATCAAGAAAGGTACTTCTTCATCTCATCTTGATGTTCTTTATTGAGGTAGTGACGTATTTATAACTTAGTAGGTGCAAATCTTGCATTAAACCTTTCAACTTTGTTTTATCAATGAAATGTGGCTTAGTCTTTACCGCAGGTAAGTGCTCTAATGAACATTTAACGACGGTACCTCGAAAGTTCGTTGCAAAAGGTGTATCTGGTTTTTCTTCACGTCTTCACATTTTCATGCATTTGTTGCTTTCGTTGTAATAAATATTTCTATGAATGTGACTTTTCCTCAAGCAGATAATTTGTGCAACTCTTTGCCTTCTGAGTGCTTTTCTCCATCATTTGATTTGAAGGTCTTTAGATCTGAAGGTCGTCTTATTTGTTGACCTAATCTTTTTTTCTTTTTCTTTTTACAGTTCCATACATTTGGCGCCTTGTTTTTATGGTTCTTAGCCATAAGGAAGAAGTAAAAACTCAGTGGTTTGGCACTTATAACAGGAAATAAATTAGCTGGAGCACGTGACGAAGACTGACCATAATTCGAACCAGAAACTTTATGCATGGAAGATGATCAACCACACGGACAGTAAGCCTCATATTGTAGAAAGTATTGTATATTTGTGTAAAGCACCAAAAAATGTGAGGAAAAAAGCTCTTCCGTCCCGATTACTCAATGTTCATATGCGGAAAAAAACATAATCACGACTTCGGTCGTCTAAAACTCCATGATGCATCAGACATTGAGATAAATATTGGGGAACTTTAGGTTAAAAGAGTCTGTTAGTAAAATTTAAGGTCAAAATTTGAATTAAAATAGTCTAAATTTTAATCATATTGGTGAATTTGTTTATAAATCGCAAGGTAACATTATTCACGAAGTTAATTAAATATTATCCCACCTCTGTTAACCATTACCTTAGCTTCTGGGAAAACTGCCTCCCGCAAACATAAAGAAGGTTCCATCAATTCCACAGCATCATGATCCATATTTTCAAAGTCGGCACTTCGTCGATTGGAACCTCTGAAACTGAGGTACACAACCCCAACATATTATACCAGCTCAAGGAAAATATCGTATTTTTTATCCTATCAACTTCAAGTGACAAATATCATGTGACTATATTTTTATTAGAATGAGGAAATAACACAATGTTCAAAATACAACGTTTAAAGTATGATTAGCATGAATTGCATATTTTAGTTTACCAAGAATACCACGAAAACAAGCTGTAAAATTATTTTATTTATAACTATTAATAACTTGATAGTACAACGTTCCAAGAGGTATGCATAGCTCTAATACCACTGGCTTTTAGGGCTGTTTAAGAGTAATATAATCTGCAAATGAAATTTAAATGTCTTACCAGTAATTTGAATACGATTAGGATACACCATGGCACCTAGAGTGTACTTTTAAAAAAAACCTCACAAAATAGCACCGTCTTTTCCATCTCAATTCTATCCTATTACCCTTCATTTTAATTCACTTCCGGTTCCTTTTACGCCAGCCTCACTCTGTATACATTCCAATTCAATTTTACATTTATTTTACATCCATACCACTGAATATTTTATTCATTACATTTCGCTTTCTTTACAATTTACTTTTACCTTTAAGCGTTACCCATTCTATTTCATTTGCATCTCCTCGAATTTCCAATCCACTTGACCTCACAACGATTTTAATTCAACTTTATATCACTTCAATGCACTTTGGTTTCTATTGCACTCCAGTCCACTTCATTATACTTCACTTCAATCCTATTTCATCTCCACTTCATTTCATTTATCTCTATTCACGTTACTTCCATTTCATCTCCATTTCTATTTACCTTCAATGCTATTTCACTGTCTTTCTATTTCATTTCAGTTCACCATTCTCCTATTGTTGTCCACTTTCTGTTGCGTTTAAATTTCACTCCACTTTATTTTCGATTTCCCTTATATTTATCTAACGTCATTTTATTTCAAGTCTCATATCACTTCACTGCACTCCGCTTCAACCAAAACCCCGCTTGCGAAACACCCAGTTTCTGGACCACCCCAAACGAGCTAAATATTGTCGTCCTGAATTTTCCTCCTATGTTGTCCACTAAGCTGAACTCCCGTGACTGGCTCACCCCAACATCCTGGCAAGGACCACCGCCAGTTAGTCCAAATCGACATTTTTAAATCTCTTATGAAACCAAACTGGGGCATTGGCCATGCAAGGTCACCGTTAACGAGGCCAAATTAGTGACCAAATGTTTACTCTTTATCAAATGTGCCAGGGGAATGCATGATGTAAAATGTGTAAGGTTTTGAGGGTGGTTATTCACAATTGAAATCAGGATGAAAAAACAGCAAATGATGACCCTTGAAGGAAAAACCATCCTAATCAAGAACAGAGGCAGATGCTGGCTGAGATTTTAGCATCGGCAAGTCGCAAGTGCAAATAAATTTGTAGAAAAGGGCTGAATGCCTATCTGAGAGCGAAGAAATCGAAAGCAAGAGGCGGAGCGCCTACAACTCGTCCCACTAAGACGTGGGTGCACTCATTCATCAGTAATTTGAATGTGTAAGAAGAGCCATGTATTAGCCAGTTAGCGCCCACTCATCCAGATAAAAGCTCAGGAAGTTCAAGTATCTATCGGTGACCTTGATTTCAACGGTCCGAATGGTTGGCTGAACAGATTCAAGCACCACCATAAAATCAAGATGCCCAGGGCATGCAGCGAGACCAGGTCCGTCAACAACGACCATAATGCCAATGTAAAATCGGGCTACTTAAGACCATACGCAGCTATGAATCCTAGCGAGCAGTAGGAGAGGTTAAGAAAAAACCCCTCCATCTTATGATCAGTAGACAGTGGAGGTCGTCTGTACTTGACAGACAGGAGCGGATGCAAACAGTGACCATTACCTGGTCACGGCAAAGATCAAGCTTCGTCTTAAGTCACACGGGAACAAACCCAAGGTCAACCCAAAGCTCAGCGTTGATGTACTGAAGGTTGAGGAGACAAAGAGAAAGTACTGCAAGGCAGAAAAGAGGACTCTTGGAGAGAACAAAACTGACAGTAGAGAAATTAAGGTGTGGGAAAAGCAGAGGAGTGCATTCGTCAAAGCGGCAGACGTTTTTGGAGTCAGAAAAGGGGAAATTAAGCCATGTATCAGCAACAACACCTGGATATTGGTAGATGAGTAGAAAGGCATTAAGAACAAGGTTGATGACATCTGTTCAGAAAGGATTAAGAGCAGGATGAAGGAAGAAAACAAGATGAAGGGCAGGACGATGACGAGACGCGTGAGAGAGGACAAGAGGAGATGGATAGGCGAGAAAGCACAGAGTGCAAAGAATGCGACTGAAAACGGACAACAGAAACAACTATACAACATAGTGAAACAGCTGACAGAACAAAGTACAAGGCAAGCAGCAACAGTAACAAACAAGAATGGGGAGCTGCCGGAGAACAACGAAGCGCCTGAAAACCACCACAAGAAGAAGAAGAGGAGAGAGAACGGCTTGACATGCGGACGGAGACACATAAACACATAAAGAACGTAAAAATGGAAAAGCCCCTGGGGCAGACCATACTACTGCAGAGATGCTCAAAGGAAACCTATATCAAACAATATATATATACATATATACACACATTCATGTAACCTTATCGTCTTTAAATGTTGATAAGTATATGTAGTAAAGCAGGAACAGTTAAGTGGGGTGGAACCACCGACATCGTACAAAAGTGAAATATTTAACGGATAGGATATGTTTAATAAGATGAAAACACTAGCACATGAGGAGTTCTGGTTTTGAATGCCGGGGGCAATTAAGTGCCCCCCCCAAACTGGAATGAAGTCATTAAATGGAAACAAAATTACTAATCTATTTAAGTAGCCATTTAAAGATATTTCTTTATTAACAACAGTTTGTGGTTGCTTTCTCTCCTTTGGACAATAGTATAAACCAAACAAAAATCAACACCAATTCTGGCATGTGTTCAAACGGGAAATTTATGTAACTCCGAGCTTTCGTACTTAAAGTTCCCGACAAAACAATTCTTATGTCCTCTTCTCCAGTCATCGCAATAACAAAATCACTTAGAACTTCAGAAATGCATCAGAAAAGTGTTGGTATTTTTTCTCCTTTTTTGACTTCTACCGAATGTAAAATCAATACTTAATTCAAATAAAAATATATAACGGTAAAGAAAAATTGCTATTAAAACCTGTTAGTTAAAAAAACCAGACGCTTACAATGGACTGCACAAGTTAGTTCAGCTGTATTCTCTTTTTTGGTCTTAGAAAATTAACCGTTTCTATTATTAGTTGCTGTTGATGGAGTAGTAGGAAGCCAAGATACGCATCATCATTACCAATTGCCAATGTTCAACGACACGTTACGCCATATGCAAGTCAGCAATTATGTCAGGATGACGTGATAACGATTCAGGACGTAAGAAATACGCTTTCAAACGAACATTCAGTTTTGGTTTTAGATTGGGATTGTTCTTATTTTTGTCCCACTTTTTCAAAACCAGCAAACTTTCTAATCATCCCTGGTTATGCAATCGAAAAGCTAGTCAAAATCTCAGGCTCCTATTTTCCCTGATGTTTTTGAAGACAGGAAATAACAATGGGAAGAAAAACGATTTCGCCTTCAGAGATGTCATTTGAATAAAGTATTCTCTCTAATTAACGGACACTATAAAAGGTGGACACCTCTGATTAACGGACAAATTTTTTCCCTGCTCGTTTTCTGGTCAAAGTCTCATAAAAAAACTTTCTTAAAAACAGACACTTAATTAGCGGACACTCTAATTAACGGCCAATATTTTTTGCACAAAATAGTCAATATGGCTTTTTTTTCTCTTTCCAATTAGCGGACAGTACAAAAAAGTTAGGAACCAGCGAATAAAAAATAGAGACGAATGAATATTTGTTCAAATATTTATTTAAAACACTTTGACACTTCACAATATACTTCGCTTTTTACAGCTTCGAGCTTCTTTACAGCCCAGCTTATTAACTTTTCTTGTCCTTGAAAGTGGTAAACCACTGGAATCTCCAAACCATAGCCACTCCCACAATTCAACCCCTTTCCAATAACTTTAGCCGTAATGGAAGTGTTTGGCACTTTCAAGAATAATAAACATATTTTTGAAATGTTTTGTGGCACGTGTCCAACAATGTTAGTTGATATTTTACGTGATGTTGATATTTATTCTCGTTTTTAAAAAAGTTGTATTACCTTAATTTGGTTACTTTTTCTTTTTTAAGTGTCTGAGTTCCACTAATTACCCAAATTACATCTTTTGAAAACAGAACTCGGATCCATTTTCAAATTTGGAGCTTACATTGCAAAACTTTCCAAAAGGTGGACACTTCCAATTAGCGGACACCTTGATCTAGCCCCGATGGTGTCCGCTAATTGGCGAGAATACTGTAATACAAATGCAGAAAACAAGCAGACAGTGTTAAGTGCTTAATTCACGAACGCTAATCAATATATCACATTTAGAGAAAATCAATACGCAGAGAATATCTATATGGCAAAATTTTACTCTCTAGTGGCCCCAAGGTGCACTTCCCCCCACGCACACACACTATAAGACTTTCTTCCAACAAACGCTCTTTCCAACGAATGTTTGTTGGAATAAGCAATCCACAAATTTAAATCTTCGGAAAATATAAAAAACGCTGCAGCTAATTTCAAAGGCATTTTTTCCTTGAAAGTATTATTTTAAAACATACACTCTGTTCACTATAAAAACAGTAACTTACTAGCTATAACATCAAGATCTTTTCTAGTACAATGAACACTCACTTGATGTATAATTAATTGGAACTGTTGGCATAATAATGCTTATGGTGCACACAGACGTATATCAGGTTTAAGTGAGGACAAAAACTATGGAACATAAAGTACGTCACGTTGTTCCTTTTAAAAAACATACCTCGTATTATATAGGTCTAGTGCTACATATTGTATTCAAGTGCTACATGTAACAAGAAACAAGTGAAAACAGTCACCATAATACACGAGGAAGAGCTGTGGGCTTAGCGACATTCAGAAACGTATGGCACTTAAAGAGTAATCAGAAGCATAGTACACGCTTCTAAATATGTAATAACTACAATGCAAACGTTCCGACTACTAACGTCTTAAGCCCATTCAGTGAAATTTATTGGCTGTCAAATACCGACGAACAGAAGAAACGTCATCAGGTTTAAAGCCCACAACAGGCAAATAGAGCAAGGGCGAGACTTCTTTCTTTCACACCTTGATCTTTATGTGCAAATAGGTGGAGGTTTTTAAGACCCAAGTTTAAATGTCTTAAAAAAACAATGTAAGCAATATTAATAAATTAGTACGAGCCCAATTAATACTGAAGTATGTCCTCGCGATGGACGACTAGATTGAATAAAGACTAACTACACATAACAGTGTAGGAATCATATTTGAAGTGATGCAATATATCCATGAAATTATTGTAACTCTGAAGCAAAACATAAAGATCTTATGACGTACATATAAAATCGCCATTTCAAATTAATCTAATGCTCTCGTGAGTACTTAACTTACGAATGGGTGTGGTTGCTGTAGCGTTGAGAGGACTGAATATCAACAGCATATTTACAGAGAGTTGGTCTTGGGTTTTAGTCTCATTACTTAATTTAAAGAAAGTAAAAAAACAAACTGAAATGCCTATGAAATATCTGGTTTAATTTTGTCAGAAAACTCGAGAATATCGTGTATCCTTGTCAATGTCAACCGTAGTAAAAACAACAACAAACCACCAAAAAACAACACCAAGCTTCCCCTCCCCGCCAAAAAAGTGAATGGGGCAAGGGATAAGAAGACGTAAGTAAGAGTTAAGGGAAGAAAAAATGGTAAGGGAAAGGGGACGAAAATAAGAGCTAAACGAAAAAACAGGGAAAATGAATGGGAGAAAAGAAATAGAAAGAGAAAGGTTAAGGGAAACCAGGTTAGTGTAGAAAGGACGAAATCAGTAAACGAAGTAAAGACAGGAAAGGCAGAAAGGGGGATAGCAAAGAAGGAATAAGGGAAAAGGAAAGACGGAGGGAGAAAAAGGAAAGGCGGAAGGGGAAGAAGGTAAGGTGGAAGGGAAAGAAGGTAAGGCGGAAGGGAAAGAAGGTAAGGCGGAAGGGAAAGAAGGTAAGGCGGAAGGGAAAGAAGGTAAGGCGGAAGGGAAAGAAGGTAAGGCGGAAGGGAAAGAAGGTAAGGCGGAAGGGAAAGAAGGTAAGGCGGAAGGGAAAGAAGGTAAGGCGGAAGGGGAAGAAGGTAAGGCGGAAGGGAAAGAAGGTAAGGCGGAAGGGGAAGAAGGTAAGGCGGAAGGGGAAGAAGGTAAGACGGAAGGGGAAGAAGGTAACGCGAAAGGGGAAAGGGAAAAGGCAAGGAGAATGAGGGGAACAGGGAAAAGGCAAGGAGAATGAGGGGAACAGGGAAAATGGAGGGCATATTAATATATTTTTCAAAATGTGACAAGCAAAAGAAATCCAACAGTCGATGGAAGTCCTGGTTTAAAGACTGGGAGTCGATCCCTAACATTACGCCTAAACTTTGGCCACGAAATTAACTGAGATAAGCAATTCTGCAAAGTACCATAATGAGTAAAGCTTGATTGTTTTCCGTGAAGAACCACCGTGACTACCAACATTCTGAGTTCTGTTGGGATCGTTGTTGTAAACAAACACATAGTGGGAATGTTTTTCTAGCTAGTTATTAACGGAAACTAAATGTGACATTTTTCTGCATTTCATACCGAAAAAGAACGCCAAATGAATTTATATGGTTTCAAGGGATTATTTTTTAATTTGTTGTGCAACGCATTAAAAACCTTAAGAATTTTTTTCAGGGAAATAAATCATACCCTTGAAGATATTGAAATAAGGAATATGTAATACGTGATACGGAAAGTCCCGAGGAATCTCGATCGGTTGGCTTTGCCAGTTACCCAATGTTATTCACCAGAATGTTTTTTACCTGTTAACAAAATTTTGAGATTTTTGGATGAGATCGACACAGAGATAGAGAAAAAGAGGTGCAGAAAGACAAAGACAGTGAGGGTGCCTGATATAACCATTAAATTTACTGTTTGGTCATTGATTTTCAAAAATACCTGTAACCTGATCTACTGACACTCCTTGGGCAGGTGTTGGATACCATTTATAACATGAAACCTTAGAGCCTTAGAGTGAAAACAGAATGCAACTGTCGACCAAAAAATTTATTTACTTGCCCAGCAATGACAAACACCTTTGTTATTAATGTGAATTTTCGATTATGAACAACAACAATATTTATCCCAGAACGAAAATCATACAATGGATGCATCACTACTGGACTTTTTCATAAAAACGTATGGGTAGTTTAAAAATACAACAAAGGAACACTAGTTAAAAGCGAGCCACCCTTATCCACGTTAAAAGCCATTCAGGGTTTACGAAACGTGGTATTTCGCAATTTATCTTTGTTTTAAAAAATTTTTGGACCCCCAGTAGTCGGTTTGCCATGGGGCTAAAAACGGCAGATCAACAGGAGTATGTCTCACGGGTGTTGGTTCATTACTGAAACACTGCACTCCGTGGCCATTGACGGACATTATTTTATTAGAAGATTAATAATGCTGTCCCTCGTCCATTTTCTAGTTCAAATTGGCTAAAACAAAAGTAACAACACACGAGGAGCTAGGTTGCTCTCAAAATCGTCATGCCCTATTCCCAACAATGGGCCTTCATCTGCATAGCTCTTTGGCAAATATGTAATCTTCTGTCAATTCAAATATAAAAATGCCCTTCTACCGGCTATCACGAAAAAAAAGTAACGGCTCTAAAGCCTATGTTTATATAAATATACCTGTGCCGACAGTAAAGGTGCTTCACTACCTCCAATATCATCAAACCCTGCAAAACACAGCCCGCAATCCTCACCAGTATCGACACCGTTCGTCGTTTTCTCCTTCTTCTTTGCACTAGCCGTGAACCGCCTGAGAATCCAAATGTTCAGAACTTATTTTTAATTGGCATCAACCAAAACAAAGTCACAAAAATTACTGAAGTAAAAGGTTCAAAATGCAAATTACACTGCATGATAATTTCGAAAACCCAAATAAGAAAGCATTTTCAAAAAGGGTGTAAAGATGAGTTTCTTAAAGTTAGTGTAAAATGAAGGCAATTGATGTGCATTTCAGTCAGGTTAGTTGGTGTATGTTACAGAAATACTGTCCAGAAATTAACACATTCAAAAGGCATACAAGCTCAATGAAAAACCATTCTTAGTGATATAAACTATCTTGTATGGGGCAAATACACCCAATTTAATGCTCCAAAAGCACTTGACGGATACTCGACACTTCACCAAGGAAAAAGAAAAAAAGACGCGATAGATGGCCTTTCATAATCCCTGGATTAAGAACGAAGGAAGAAGGAGCTACAATATTCGCGGTCTTTCAACAGGCTGCCCAAAGAAATAAAAACTGAAAAAATCTACGAGTCTAATAATCATAAAAAAGGCGTAAGAAATCATGGTAACCATAAGAATCATTGTTCTGAACTTGTCTTGTTCTTTTTCCGGCATAACAGTTAACTTTCATAAATCCCACACGTCAATTTACTTAACACAAACTATTCTCACATTTGTAGCATGCCACTAACGTATTAATCCTGTTTTTCTTTTACAATTGTGTTAATCCTTGTTCTGGTGGCTAACTGAGGGCAACAAAATAGAGAAAATGTGATTCATCGCAGTTTTTATTGTCCCTTCATTTGATTAACTCGTCATTCAAACCAAAAATTTTGTTTATTAAAGTTCGTAGGCTCACCATAGATCCCCAGCTGCTTTGACACATGGTTAATAAAATTAACTGTTTATTGTGTAGAAATTTCTCTTAATAAATAAATTTATAAATAAATAAATAAATAAATAAATAAATAAATAAATAAATAAATGTTTTTGTCTGGGAGGTTTTTACCTGATCATTTCAAATTAATTCATTTGTTCATTTATTTACATTTTTTCGTGTGTTTTAAATATTTATGGGATTCAATTCTCTAATTCTACGGTAAAAGTGATATTCATTCAAGTTCTGTGAAAAAACTAATACGCAAACTGCTAAAAGTATATATCATGGCCTCGACAATTCGACTGACAGCCTCACCAAAATATGCGTATGAAAAAAACCCCGGAGATATAATTTACCAGGAATCACGTCAGCCTGAAAACAATCATTTTATTTCCTCCAATTGCGAGATTAAGGTCGATATTTATCAGCTATTATGATGGAATGGGTTTTTATTTTCGTACCCTGTATACCAGTACAATTCGAGAATGGAGGTCAGGTGTATCTGTTTAGCAATGTTCCTGAACATGAAGTCGTGTAGCCAATTGAATCTTTTCTGCTCAAAGTTTCACCAGCAGGTACCGACTACATGGCTATTAGTCAAGTGTATTGCTATAAAGTTGGCAAGATCAAGCGTTGGTGATACCCATATAATAGCATTAATCGCACTGGGGTTGACATCACAACAACAACAACAACAACAAACACAATCGGACAAAGCGGCTCGAATTTTAAAAATCGGTGATTTTCATGTTATTCACACTTCAATTGCAAAGAATGTAAATGAAGCGATTGGAAATCTACAACCTGAATCAATCAGTGATACAAACAACTTGATTCTGACTGGAGCAAAAGGCAACTGCTGGTCTGACGGAGAAAAGAAATTAGTAACCATGATCGGTGATCTAAAAATAATACACGAAAAGAGAGTTGGAACGAAAAATTGAATGAAAAATATTAAGTCAACACTGAAGAAAACTGAGTTGTGATTGAAGAATCAAAGTAGATATTAAGGGGATGCAAAAATTTAAAAAATGACAACAGAAAAATACGTTGCAGGAGAATCGAATTCCAATCAAATAAAAAACGTCTGTTTGAGAAGCTGTTGGGCTGCCGCAGACAGGCTAATATAAGCTCAGATGCAAAGAAACGTAAGATCCTATGGCGTACTATATGGGACCAAGACACCAAGCACAACCAAAATGCAAAGCGGCTGGAGGCTCTAAAAGGAAGACACACAAAAAGAGACCTATAAGATAAAGTTTCCATTTCAGGAGACACCCACAGCAATGCAGTTGAAGAAAATGTCTAAATGGAAAGCGTCTGGGTCAGGTGGTGGGCAAGGTTATTGGTTAAAAGAATTCAGGTGCCTCCATAAAAGACTCGCAGTGCACATTAATGCATACTCGAGTACAGGAGAGGTGTCAATATGGGTGATAAATGGCCGTAAGTGTTTGGTATTAAACCCTCACTTCTCTTCTCTTTATGCTTAGCTCCGCTCAGTACCTTGTTGAATAGCACCGGAATTGGGTATGAAATCAAAGACAAAAAGATCTGCCATCTCATCTCAATGGGTGACCGAGCCAACTACGATTACCAGAAGAACAACTGCTTCAGATAGTCAAAGTCTTTTGTGATGACATCCGTTTGCAATTTGGACGGGATAAATGTGCGAAAGCTAATGTCCAAAGGGGCAAACTGACAGCAAAATCTGACTTAAAATTGGAAGCAGACACCATCAAAAAGGAGCTCGAATAAGAAGACACAAACAGGTACCTTGGTGTAAATGAGGGTAATGGAATTCAACATGCAGCAATGAAAGAAGAAAATAGAAAAGAGTGTTTCAGAAGTCTTCGAGCAGTCATCACAAGTGAATTAAATGGTGCAAACAAGATTCAAACAATTAACACATTGGCAGCCCCAGTTATTACATGCAGTTTCAACATTATCAACTGGCAGCTAACAGAAGTGAAGAAACTTGACACTAAGACTAGAAAACTATTGAGGTCAGAAAGAATGCATCACCCAAGTCGAAATGGCATTCAAAATCACAACAGTGGGTCTAAATACTTACCTTGAGGCAACAGAGCAAGATGTGCTAATACTGGTCCGTAAACACGAAAGTAACAAAAAGCTGTACTCTGTCCCAAAGCAAGCTGAGCGGTACACTAAAGAACTGAACATCATGGAAATACCAATGAAAGATGACCAGAACGTCAAGAGGTTTGTGAAGAGAATCAAAAAGGAAGGGAAGAAAAGATTTCAAAAGGATTATTACAAGCCTCGAGATGTACAAGATCTCACCAATAATTTCAGATAATCTCAATGTGTAGAACACTTGTCTTTCCTCACCCACGACGCTGGGACTCTCTTTCCCCACTTCTCTTCTGCATATCGCTTATCCCCTTCCCCAATGAACTTAATAACGCCAAATATGGTTACACGATCTATGACAAGCAGATAAAGCACCTTTTCTATTTAGATGATTTGAAACTTTTCGCAAAAAGTGATCAAGAACTGGAAGGGCTCCTAATTACCGTCAAGCAGTTCAGTAACGACATTTGGACGGAATTCGGTTTCGATAAGTGCGCAAAAGCTACATTATCACGAGGAAGACTAGCGAAAGCCTCATCCACAGATCTTGATCCAGACACGACAATCAGAGAACTTGATCCTAAGGAAATGTACAAATACGTAGGATTAAATGAAAGTGTCGGGACTTATCATGCTGGAATCAGTAAGGAATACTACAGAAGAGTTAGATTAGTGATTAAAACCGAGCTTAACTCAAAAAACAGAATTGAGACAATAAATACCTTGCTGTTCCAGTTGTAAAATATAACTAAACCACAATAAACTGGAACCCTCCTGACATTAAACGTATGGACTGTAAAACCAGAAAACTATTCATATCAAGTGTTATGCCCCACCCAAAAATGTCTTATAAAACCACAATTGGAATGAAACAATATCTTGAATCAAAAGATGATTGGATGTTAAAACTAATAAGCAGCCACGAAAGGAGTAAAAAACTGCACTCGGTTTACAAAGGAATTAAGTGTAGAAATAACCACAGATGACGACGTAAAGCCACAGAAACTGCGAACAAAGTTAAATTAATGCTAAAAGGAAAGCAAAGAAAGCTCTGCACGTACAGTATGCTCTCCGGAAGCCAAGATGCTGATGTAGATCAAGATACAACCCATCAATGGCTGAGGAGTGCAGGTCTTAAGACAGAGACGGAAGGCTTCATAACTGCAGCACAGGGCCAAAGTTTATTTACCCGAAATTACCGAGCAAACATATTAAAGAATGGAACTGACTTTAAGTTCCGGCACGGAAACAATAGATCACCTTGTGTCCGGGTGACCGATACTTGTTTCGAATGGGTATGTCAAACGCCACGGCCGTGTTGGGCAGTATCTCCACTGGGGTACATACAAATATTCTAGCATTGAAACCAAACCCAACTGGTATGGACACCATCCACTACCAGCCACGAAAGGAGAAAATGCTACTGTTCTGTGGGCCTTTCCGATCAGCACTGATCGGACGATTCAAGCCAACCGTCCTGACAGTATAATTCAAGATACGAAAACACGAAATGTGCACTTTAACTGACATGAGTGTGCCAAGTGATAAAAACATCTCAGTTGAGGAATTCGAAAACGTTAAGCAAATACAAAGACCTAGAGATAGTAATTCAAAAAATGTGGAACGTCAAAGCTAGAACTGCTCCAGTCATTGTTGGGGCACTGGGGATGATTATGAAGGGAACTCGAAAACATATAGAGAAAATACGTGGAGAGCATAAAGTACAGGAACTCTAGAAAATTGTCCTCACAGGTACTGCTCATATTCTTCAATAACGCTTTCAATTTGACACCGTAAAAGCCATAAACCTTTCTGTTCTTTTACATAAAGCTTTTTTACAATTTTTTATGCTTCTCACAGTTTTTAGTAATATGACAATCATCTTTCAATATTCGTGCCAATGATGTTTGTACTTACTTGCCATAATTATTTTTATACTCTTTGTAATATGTCAATCGTACTTGTAATGTTTGTGTCAAGTACACCAAAAGAAATACTCCAGAAACAATACCAAGTCTGGAGGCACAATAAAATCGCACAAGGGAATAAGTGTAAAGACCACAACACTGAACATTCAAAAAATTGGTATGATTACCATCCAGAAGATGTAATTGAAAATGAAAAAGTGAAAAGACTCTGGGCCATGAAAATCCAGACTGATAAGGTTTTGGAACATTCGAAGCCTGACATAGTTATTTTTGATAAAGAAAATAGGAAATGTACGATAGTTGATGCAGCTTGCCCATTTGATACCAGAAACATCGAAAAAGAGAAAAAAAATCAACAAATAGCAGGACCTTAAGTGGGAATTAAAACGAATTTGGAATTGTAGGGAAGTACGAGTGGTTCCCATTATCATCGGAGCATTGGGTACTATATCTAAGGATTTCCACGACTGGCTAGGGAAAGTTTGCCCTGATTCTCATTTTGGAACTTAACAGACGGGTCGCTTGTTGGAAACGGCAAGGACTCTGCGCTTTGCAATAAACATCTAAGGTTGTGAGTCACAACTTCATGTTCAGTTAACATCTTCCGATTTGTAAACGAAATAATAATAATAATAATAATAATAATAATAATAATAATAGTAATAATAATAATAATAAATGCCCTTTGGCATACATAACAACATGGCTTTTTGTGCCTATTCATTGTTGTTTTTGTCACCAAACAGGGCAATAACAAATATCCAGTCTGAATTCAATGGTGCAATATTAGACTTAGTACTTGTACTAGGATATCTTTCCATGTATTGTTAGCTATCAGACCAGGAGTGGGGAGTGCTGTGGTCATAAGTTGTTGTCATNGCGTTGGTCAATATATTCATTGGAAAGTTTGTAAATTCTATGATATAGAAATTGTTGACACATGGTACGAACACAAACCACTCCCAGTAATCGATTCGTCAAAGGTGACCATTCTTTGGGATTTCTCAATAAGGACAGACCGAACAATTCAATTTAACAGACCAGATATTGTCGTAAAGGATAAGTTCAGTAAACAATGCCGGCTGATTGATATGAGTATCCCGTCCGATAGTAACATTTCGGCTAAAGAGTTTGAAAAGCTCACTAAATACAAAGACTTAGAGATCGAAGTTTGCCGAATGTGGAACATGAGACCGAAGACAATCCCAGTTATTATAGGCGCTCTAGGTATGGTGAAGAAAGGGACAGATAAGTATATCAAACAGATACCGGGAAACATTCAGCTGCCAGAAATTCAGAAGATAGTTTTAAATAGTACGGCGCATATCCTTAGAAGAACACTCTCCCTTTAGAACTTAGTAGAAAGGAATGTATGTTAAAAAATAAAATTAAAAAAAAGAGAAGCATACACGAACGACCAAATACCTTAGGCTTTGAGTAATAGCCCGGTGATTAGTAGTTCTAAATCTTTGCACAATATAAAGAAAAGAAATCAAAACATAATAATAATAATATAATAATGATGATATGAATAATAATAATAATAATATAATGATGATATGAATAATAATAATAATAATAATAATATAATAATAATGATGATATGAATAATAATAGAAACAATAATAATAATGTGCCATTATCAACTTCCCCACGGACAGTTTGACGCGAAGCAAAATGCTGATGTTGATGTTGATGAAAAGGCAACGCATCAGTGGCAGAGCAGCTCTGGACTGAAAAGGGAGACTGAGGGTTGTATAATTGCCGCACAGGATCAGAGTTTGTTCATAAGTAATGACCAAGCAAATCTCCTTCATAACAATGCCGATTCAAAATGCAGATTTTGCGAGGAAAAGTTTGAATCTATTGATCACCATGTTTCTGGATGCTCAATACTAATACCAAATGAATATAACAGGCATGACAAGGTCGGTAAATATTTGTATTGGAAAATATGCAAAGAGTACTCTATAGAAACCAACACAAACTGGTAAGAGCAAACCCCGAACCAGTTACGGAAGGCAACGATATTACTATATTAAAGGACTTTCCTATCCACGCAGATCGAACAATTTAGGAAAATCGTCCTGACATTGTGATCAAAGATAAAAAAAAGCACCTGTTTCTTTATCAGAACATCTCAGGAAAAGTTTTTGAGGAGCTTAGCAAGTATAAAGATCTAGAAATTGAAGTTCAGAAAATGTGGCATTTAAAAACAAAAACCTTGGCTGCAGAAGTCGAAGAATTAGGACTTTTTTATAAAAAAGTTATCCTGGACCTAATTCCAAGTAGACCATCACTTCAAGAAGCTCAAAAGATCGTTTTGTAGAGCACAGCTCACACTTTAAGGCGAGCCTTAGTGTTTAAATAAAATATTTTTTTTCAGTATTTCGTTACTGTTGATGTTCGTACGTAGTCTCATTTTATGTTGTTTTTTTATTCTTTTACATTTTTTAACTCTTTTACCTTCAGACACCCAGTACATAACTTCATTCACCCTAGGTAAAAGGAAGTTACTGGGTGTTCCATTTCATAAAAGCATATCTAAAGAAATTTATCAATATTAATAACATTGGGAGTCATACGCACCACCATACCCAAATGTCCACAAATACTTTTTGCTTATTTTCTGTGAGGTTTATCCTTATCAAAGCCAGATTCCAACAGAGTACAAAAGGGCTACTTATCATCATTTTCCCTCCACGCTTTCAACACAAATTCAAAAGAACAGGCTTAATTTCTACAGCCGTTACTTACACCTAAAAATAAACCTGCCAGAGTACTTTCAGAGGCAGAGTCAATGATACAACAAATAACCCGTGCAAATCAATATATGGACTTAAGGATAACTTATTTCTTCACCAAGCTGCTTTAACCAAACAATCAAATTACAATCAACCTCACCATGTAACAGTAAACATAACAAATAGGATACGCTCTGCTAATTTTAAGCGCAATTGTTTTAAGTAGTATTAATGAGTGAATAGTAAACGATTGGGTTAGCATAAGTGCGGTCCTCGATTCGTGCTTTGTCGCGTACGTGAGATACTGCACTTAGTTTGAAACTCTCTTAAATCTGGCAGCCCCTCGATTTTGTGGATATTTATCCAGATGGAGCTGAGAGAAAGGAAAAGTCAATATAAATAACATCAAATCTATAATGATTTTCAAAAACTTATTTGGTTCAGTAAGGGCAATTGCTTTGTTAGTAGAAATGTAAAACTCAGTGAGATAGTTATCGTACGACCAATTTCAAAACCCTGGAGCTTGTTACAAGTGACTCCTTTCTTAACAAATATTTTTTTCTTGTCTTACCCTTAACCACAAAATTTGTTGAAAGCAGACGGGAAACCCCAACAATGCCTTAGTTGATGCCTGTATCCCAATAACAATGATTCGACTTCTCCGCCTTCGGCAGACTACGCATCAGCATGTTACCTCCCTCCGTCTCCACAAGTTTCGTCCTGTGAGGGCAGTGTTCAGGTACATCAGGGTTTTTTCCAGTCCAACGGTTGACGTTGTCAAGCCAACGTTTTGTTGCTTTCCTCTGCATCCAAGTGCTGTCACCACAAGGCAGCATAACACTACATTTCTCCAGTTTTTTGAAACTCGATCCAAACTCTAAACAAGTCAGTCTAATAACTCCAACAAAGATAGTTCTCAATGATCACTTTGCCTATCCCATTCTATACCCATTACCCGCACTCCCTCGGTGTATTTCTTAAAGCTCCAATTTCTGTAAGTATGTTCTATGTGCAGCGCCCAAAAACGTTTCATGTGCATTTCCTTACACCCATTGCAACATCAGTTTCAGAAAGTCTCAAAAATTGTAAAAATAAATTTTCAAAAATAATAACAATTTAGTCCTAACCAAACCCCCATCATTATTTTCCACAGTCCGGTATAAGTTAAACTTAATTGAATAAGCGACAGTTAAGTCTTTTCAACTACTCGTTTAAGGAAAATGAACTGCATCTCGACTTGCTAATAATTCTCATTCCTATTTCTCCTGTAAAACTTATTTATGAGTAAATGTGTAGATAAAAAAATATGAGAAGCAGTATCTTTTGGGATTGCATCTTAATCTTCTTCCTTTATCTTTTAAAGAAACAACGTGCATATTACTTGTTAGTATGTTCGGCAACAGCCCCTATTTTCTTCCACTTCTCTTGTTAAAAAAAACACATACAAGGTATTCTGTTTCTTATTGTATGCCGGGCTATCAAAACTGATGTTTTTCTTTCTCCAGAACGAATTATACTGAGCAGTTATCTTAAATTAATTTTCTTTCAGTAGAAACGTTTGAACCTTAAACTGCATCCAAGGAGCACTGGAAAGAGCATTCATTATTACAAATTCGCTTGTTTTCTAAAAAATTAAATGTTAACTCCAATCTCCATCAAAATAATGCCGCTTTGTAATCTTTCTCGAGAATTTAATAGAGCTACCAAATAATTTGTCCTTGTTTGGTTACATTTTTGTGCCAAGCAACGGCTCTGGAATAAAGCTGACAAACCAAACTTTACAAACCGAGTGAATACCATGAAGGTTATCGGAGCTCAACTAAAAATATTTCAAGCCCTCCTTTCACAACAACTATTTAATATGATTTAAGGGATTTGCTTTCCTTGAGGCCCTTTTTATTGAATTGGCGAAATTCCCTTTCAGAGTATAGGGAGGGGGTTAAAAGTACTGGAATAATCTCTTTTTTTTGGCACACTATTGATAAAGCTAACTAGTCAGTTCTTTGACTTTAGTGAGAAAGGGTGGACAAATGACCGTTTCCAAAAAGGCTTTCATCACTGTAAAATTCAAATAAAAGTAAGGGGTGCCAAAAAAAAGAAACAACAGTGGATTGAAAGACAGCAAACAATAATATAAACTGCTTGATTAAGGCTATGCATTTGGTTTTCAATGATGTCATTGTTAGTAACCAGTAGGCACTATTCGATAACAATGGATACAAAACACGCGTTACCTCAATAGATAACAATGCATACATGTCGTATTCCTGAGTCTCACATTTAGCATGGAACTTCTTCTTGGTTGCCTGACAATCGGTGTCTGGGAAGGCAAACCAGACAATTCACGCAGGCATGGACTTAAAACTCAACAAGGGCAAGGGCCGAACCAAAAAGGTAAGGGCCGAAGAAAAGGGGCAAGGACCAACCGGCTGAGAAGCGATAAAAACGAAAATGGCAACATAAAAGCGATACTTAGTGTCTGCGCAAAAATAACCATTGCCAGTCACGGTGACATGGCCCAGTAGCTAACATACATTACCTCTGCTGTGGGTAATCGACAGGTTACCGTATCCTCAATTGTTGGGTCATATTCCTCTAATTTGTTTAGGGCTGCACCAAGTAAAACATTTTTTTCAAAACCTCCAGGTAATAATCTGAAATAAAATGATGATTCCCAACTTAAGAAACCATGTCAATATTCCTTCCCCTCTCAAAGTAATAGTTTTTCTCTTTATGGTATTAATATTAATATTCACTTTACCTACCTTTGAGCTTGAGCATTAGAATTAAGGCCCTCAAGATAGAGCAATGACTATGTAACAAAGCTAACTGAATACAACCACTTTGTTCTTCCAAATAACTAATCCTCTTCTAGCTCTCATCATCATCAGGAACAGATAGCTCAATTTCGAGCAGCCGCGGCCCTCTCCAGACGTTCAGGTCTTGGGCAACTTTCGCTGCTTTTGCCATTGTCAATCCACAAAAGTTTCCGATGAATAACAAAAACAATGGAAAGTTCTGTCGATTGCAATAATGCTTGAACAGACTATATTTTCTGACAATATTTTTAACTCCTCCACTCTTTTTCAAACTAATCCAATCCAAGAATTTTGTGAATGAGTTTCTTCAGAACTTCATTAAATAAAAGCCCACTTGCCCTAGCCAATACATCAGTTTCATTAAAAAGTCATGGAAAAAAAGAGATGTACTGTTAATCTTACCATAACCAGTGTAATTCGAATTATTTTTTTAAGTTGAGAAAGCGGAAATATAGTCTAATGAAGAAGCGCTGGCTGACTTATTAATTTTAGGAAGCCTTGGCCCACCCTACCATAAGTATGTAAAAGTTAAATTCACTGCTGTTATGAAGTCCACTACTCGTTATACTGATAAGATATAGTTTAAGGCATAGAACTTATAATTTATGGATATTTAACGGATGGGTATTTGACACATATTTCGCCCCAAGACAGATTAAAAAGCCAAAATTTAAATTTACTTCTGTCTTTAGGAGTAGAGTAACTGCAAACAAATATAGTTTGAAGAGTAAGTTATTTTGAGAACAAGTAAGTTTTATTTTTCAGGTTATTCTAATAAGGTAACCCACGTACGAGATACAAACTATTAAAAATTTCAACTTTAATTCATTATTCTATCTTAAAAGATAATATATATGAAAACAACAGGTTTACTACAAATATAACTATATTATTCCGTAAGTTAATATTTAAACAAGGTATAATTTTAATACCTTCTCCATATGCCAACTGCATTGTTAACTGATAAAGTAACAGAGAGACATTTGAAAACAGTAACGGGCGGACTACTGTTGTAACAAAAAGCAGCTTAACAAAGCTCCTCGTCTAATGCAACAGTTACATTTCTCATTTAATTATCCTGGACAAATAAATCCTCTCGCTCACTCGTCCCAAAAAATAAAATAAAAAGGTTTTGGCCAACTTCACAAGAAAAAATTCTGCAGGAACATTTGCATGATTGCCTCGAACTCCAACTCTTTGCCAAGTACTGCCTTAGTCGTGGGCCATATTGACTGCTGAGGCTTGCGACTCATTATTTTTTACGAAATAATTTAACCCTGGTGATAACAAAAAAATACATTGCCTACCAATCCATTAAGTAACTCGGTGAAAAGCAATTCCTGCGTCAACTGAACGTATATTTTTCGTTTTACACTTTAAAGCTCCATTTATTATAATAAATGGAGTTTTAAAGTTTTCCATTCATTTATACACTTGTAAAACGAAAAATATACGTTCAGTTGACGCAGGAATTGCTTTTCACCGAGTTACTTAATGGATTGGTAGGCAATGTATTTTATTGGTGTTAACCTTCGAGGAAGTATTGCGGCTTTACAATTGATCTCTTTTTTTTAAATTCCAATATTGGTTACAATATTTCAATAAATTTCTTTGAAAATATTACTTTTAATTTTCTTCTGCATGTTTATTTTAAAGATTAACAGTGTTACCCTTCAAAGTCTTTTTTATATTTTCACTCGATATCCTTATATTATTACTTCACGGCCACTTAAGACTGGATATGATTCAATAGTGTAAGCTTCACACACTCTGACTGAAAAAGCTTAGCACATTTATCTGCTGCCAACATTCCTTCTTTGGAACAGTAATAGTAGTAAGCAACTGAAGTACTTGATAAAGGTATGAATATATAAAATATACACCAGCCATTATGGTAGTGTCAAACTTTCTTCTTCTTCTGAGTGCCTTGTCTGTAGACGTTGGCTATCATGATGTTCCAATTAACTCTGTTCCTTGTCAGATGTAAAATTTCACTTGTTTGTATTGCATTTCTCCAGTTTTTTGCCACATGCTCCCTCAAATTTCCCCAAAAATGTTCTTCGCTGCCGCCCCTGCTTCTGGTTCCTTCTATACGTCCAGTCAGTACCACGTTCTCCAGACCCTCTTCTTCGTGACGTGTCTCAAGAATTGTATCTCCCTTCTTCGGACTGTCCTCAACAGGTTCTTTTCTGTTCCTGCTCTTTGTAAAACTTCATGGTCTGCTATGTGTGTCAAACTTTAGCACAATGAAATGTAATTTTCGACAACTCTTCCCAAGGAAATTGTATTTCTTTCATTTTCCATTTGGTTTGCTCCCGTTAACATCAGATTAAGTTGCCTTGTTGCTTCTTTTGTTAGCTTTACATATACATGCCGTCCATTAATAGTTAAGAAATGCCATTACTACCATTGTGTATATTCCTCCGGTCTCCTAATCTCAGTAACTGTTACAATCCCCACCCTTCTGCAAAATATCCGCACACATATCGTGTGGCACATTCATGCAAATTTAAGTATCAAATAGTAGAAAGTACACATGTATTCAAATTAAAAAAATCACCACATTCAGTCATAAATCAGCCTGTGCATATTGGTAAGAAAAGTTCACACGGCTGGGGTCTGGTAACGAAAATAGGAGGAGTAGAATTTAAGAGTTTTAACTAACCTTAGGAATGCGGGCCTAGACAGAACTCAGAATTTCCCCCTCTCCTGTCAAACCTACTATTACAATATCAAGTCCTTCAGTGAGCATCCTGTCTTACATAAAAACTCCCGTGATCGACAACAACAGCTCTTTCCATCATTCCAATATATAAATAACGATGATCGATGTGTAAAGTTTTAAGCGTATATATGATAAAAATTTATGGATGAATAAAGTGAAGGTAGTGGAAATTGCACAATCTACACTGTGCTTACAAAGCCTGTCATGTCCCATACTCCAATCTTTTCAGTTAATGAATATTGTCCAAAAAAGAAGAAGCAATAATCGCTATAGATGCACTAGAAAACGTTTATGCAAGCACCAAGTACATAATTTATTGCTATAGATGTAAGAGACTTTAGGGTTTTGATTTGGATATGCAACTCTGCATATTGAGCACGAAGGTTGTGATTGTCTAGAGATTTCTTAATATTTCAGAGAGTATTGAAATGTACCCCAAGAGTTAACTTGTAAATAAATGGTGGACTCTTAAAATTTAAAGTGCACATTTGATCATTTACGATAAAAAAAAACCCCAACAGTTTGTGTGCTGTTTTCTTTTCATCCAGTGACAGGTTTTTTGACAACCTGAAAAAGTTTAGAAGCTGACCCGTCAACCGCTATTTATTTCAATCCCCTCTTTACTCAGATCAGAACTTGTTTAATTACGATCAGTACCTTTTTCCAAGGATTTTTCTGGGTAAAGCTTTGTTTTGATTCTCCACTAAATGAAGTAAATTTTTCAAACAGAAGGATGTTTCGTATTAAAACCAAGAAAGAACCATAAAGCAGGCTTGGTTGGACAAGGTTTTGGAAATTCCTGAAGAGGGCACAACATGACTTATGGTGAAACGCTCTTTTACTGAAGTAAAGAAATATTGGAGTGTTGTTCAGGAGAATGTAAAATGCCCATGGTTGGTGATCCGGGAAATAACGAACGGCAAGACCGAGAATGCATAGTATGGTTTTTGTCGAGTAATTAAAATCACTGTAACATGGTAGTAAATGATAATACAAAAATCGAGTTCAATTAGCTAAAACAACAACCAATTTTGAAATGATAAAAAATGCTCTCAGAAATAGAAATGTAAGGTTTGAATCAAGATTTTCCTAAAGTTTCTCTAAAACTACGAAACATAGAAAATAAGCGAACCAGTAATGAAAAAGATTACCAACCTTGAGAGTACTGCTTTTCACAAATATGCAAAACTGATCATGGTTTAAAAGCATTACTTGTACAACAGTAGTAGACTTTAACAGCAATGAATTATTGAAAATTCTGAACTTTATGGACTCGGAGGAAGCCATAGATGTAAGAGCTTTACCATCATCAGCCTGACGATGGTAGAAGTATCTCTCGAAACGTAGCGCGGAAAAAGCTTACGACTCATGACATGATAAAGGGCATTTTACATTCTCCTGAACAACACTCCAATATTTCTTTACTTCAGTAAAAGAGCGTTTTTTCCCCCTGCATATTGAGCTTCGTGCTCAATATGCAGAGTTGCATATCCAAATCAAAATCCTAAAGTCAAAAATAACACCAACATTNTGTAAATAAATGGTGGACTCTTAAAATTTAAAGTGCACATTTGATCATTTACGATAAAAAAAAACCCCAACAGTTTGTGTGCTGTTTTCTTTTCATCCAGTGACAGGTTTTTTGACAACCTGAAAAAGTTTAGAAGCTGACCCGTCAACCGCTATTTATTTCAATCCCCTCTTTACTCAGATCAGAACTTGTTTAATTACGATCAGTACCTTTTTCCAAGGATTTTTCTGGGTAAAGCTTTGTTTTGATTCTCCACTAAATGAAGTAAATTTTTCAAACAGAAGGATGTTTCGTATTAAAACCAAGAAAGAACCATAAAGCAGGCTTGGTTGGACAAGGTTTTGGAAATTCCTGAAGAGGGCACAACATGACTTATGGTGAAACGCTCTTTTACTGAAGTAAAGAAATATTGGAGTGTTGTTCAGGAGAATGTAAAATGCCCATGGTTGGTGATCCGGGAAATAACGAACGGCAAGACCGAGAATGCATAGTATGGTTTTTGTCGAGTAATTAAAATCACTGTAACATGGTAGTAAATGATAATACAAAAATCGAGTTCAATTAGCTAAAACAACAACCAATTTTGAAATGATAAAAAATGCTCTCAGAAATAGAAATGTAAGGTTTGAATCAAGATTTTCCTAAAGTTTCTCTAAAACTGCGAAACATAGAAAATAAGCGAACCAGTAATGAAAAAGATTACCAACCTTGAGAGTACTGCTTTTCACAAATATGCAAAACTGATCATGGTTTAAAAGCATTACTTGTACAACAGTAGTAGACTTTAACAGCAATGAATTATTGAAAATTCTGAACTTTATGGACTCAGAGGAAGCCATAGATGTAAGAGCTTTATCATGTCATGAGTCGTAAGCTTTTTCCGAGCTGCGTTTCGAGAGATACTTCTACCATCGTCAGGCTGATGATGGTAGAAGTACACACGGAACACCCACGTACCGAGAGCCACGTAATGACGTCCTTGATCATATTCTTACATCGAAAACAGTTGATCTACAAATATTCTCTCTTTCGAGGGTCACTGGATCCCCAAGTACTTGCCGCTTCCGCATATTTATGCAAAACCTCTATCTCCGTTTCAACTTTTCTTATCTATTTCATTCATGGAAACTGAATCAATATCCTTAGCCACTCTAGAACGTTAGTTAAGCCAATGTGTATGATAAGCAGGGTTCTTTTTAAATTTCTTAGGTGTAGATTTAAAACTGAGTATTTCATATAAGAAGAAAGTATTGGAATGCCTAATGTTAATGAGTGTTAAAACAGAATGTTTTAACATTGGTAAAATGCATTTGTTCTTATTTTAACAAAAATTAAAAGGCACAAAAGACCATTTTCGCTGACTAGTAATTCTAAATCATTTTCTAATCACAATCCTTCTCCTTCTCACAGAACATTCAACAATTAATCGAATTCGAAAAGTCAACGCGGCCTCGGATCACTATAGTAAACTTTTCAACAATTTTTGCACGACCAATAAGTAGAGTAGCTGATGAAAAAGGAGATCAAGAACAAAATTGTGCTCTGAATAGCCCGATCTGCGACACCGAAAAAAAATTGTTGATTTTCTCATTTGTATTGGCCAAAACATCTGTCGTGTTCTCTTCTGAGGCGATTGTGTTTTTCAAAATGTTTTTGGGAAGGTAGTTTATTTTTCAGTACATATTTAGTTTATTTCGGTCTTGTTTATAGGAATGGGTAAATGGCCGGTGCATGACCCCATGATATGCAAATGTATTTGGGTTAAGAAAAATGTAAACAAAAGAAAAAAAAAGTACCAAACCTTAAAAGGCACATTACAATGTATTACAGTAATTACTAATAAGAACATCATAATTATTCGAAACGTTGACTGGCTTCAACACTCAATTATTTGCATGTCAAATTACCTGAGCTGGAACAGGCGGGGAAGCGACCAATTTGTCCACGTGTTGTAACGCACAGGAATATTCATCGTCCTCCTCACGTTCACTCTCATCGCGACTCTTTGCTTCTTCAGATGAAAAGAATGAGATACCTATGGACTCAGGGAAGCCCCTAATACAAAACCAGCAGAATGTAATATGGTGCATTCTCTGCTAAGAGCAAATTGTATATTGGCATTAGTGTTCCGTGTTTACCTATTCTATCAATAAATACATCTATTTATATCTATTAGAAAACTGGCATTCCAAATTAAACAATATTTCTCACTAGTAATTTCCTTGCTTTAGACCTTATTGCATGATTTGTTAACACCTCGAACCAAAGTATTTACAAAACCATTATTAAAATTTCATGACGATTATGAATTCAAAAATTAAAAGCTAAAATATTTCCACCATTAATTCATTGGATTTGACGATTCTTGTGTTGGAGATACTGCTGCTGGGTACTGAGTACAAAGGGGATTGGGAACAATGATCCAAACAACTTCTGTATTTCAAGACAATATGAGATTTTTTCCTTTACACACAAGCTTGTGGAACTGCCCATTTTAGACTTGGTTTGGTGATCCAAAACAAATGGCAGAGTGCTTTCTCCACCACATTTCCAACATCTTTCTAAAAGCGCTTTAGAAGGCAGTCTTCAGCATCAAGCTAAATTCACAATTACTTTCAATCTATTAATCCATTCACCAAAATTCTTTTACGTACTGCTATATATCAGTACGTAATTCACATATTCAAATTCATATCATAAGCTGACGTTTGTAGACAGCACCCACTGTCGAAGCTCTTTGTTCAGTTTTCAATTACCCTTGAAGGCAAGTGGTTGTGCAGTGCAGCACGTGTTCTGGTGTTTGCCTTTCCCGGCATATGCACTGGTTGCTCTGTGCGAGCCCGATTCTGTGCATGAAGTCGGCATACCTTCCGTGGCCCGATCTCAGTCTGCTAAACAAAACGCAGGGCGTCCGAGGTAGATCGTGCCCTGGAGGATCAGTTGACGGCTCGGGTATGTACTGCTTCAATCTACACTCAGTATTGTTCCACCTGTCCTGCCACTTCTCGGCTGTCCACAAATCCGAAGAGCTGTTTGCGTCAAGTGGAATGTACGTATTGCCAAAACCACCAAACACTACAGGTACATCATGTACATTATTTATCTTTCACAATCTCCTAACCCTTCTTTCATATCTTAGTATTTCTCGATATTCCTTCTTTCCTCTTTTAACACTATTATACCAATAATCATTACCCTGTCAATCATGTCGTCCACCCTCAATTATATTGCGACACCGAATAATTACATACCGCCTAAAATTTAAAACCATTATTCTCTGCCATTTCTTCTAGGCTATGTTCGTACCATTTTTCATTTTTGTCGTCTGTTTTTCTTACAAAGTACCCAATTACTAGCTGAACAACATTTTCATGTCCGTCTACGTATTCCTGCTGCGCCAGTTTCTTGCTTTCACTAACAATCTGCTGCTCACGCATACTATTTTCTCCACAGAATCTAGTGGATTGACCTAACTCATCTTTTTTCCGCTCCGTTCACCAATCACTTCCCACACATTTCCTTCTTTTCAGTCTCTTGCAAAGGTCGGCAGGCATTCAGTTTACAAGTTCTTTATCTCACTTCCACCTTCCTTTCTACTAATATACAAACCATTTCTTACCATATCTATGTGCTTTATACATTACAGGCACTGCTACTTATGAATTTCTACCTTTTTACTGTGTTCTCATTCCACGTTAAAAATGCCGTAGTGTATCTAAATGAGAGTGGTGGCAAAGTGCTGATCTTTAGTTAGAATTCCCAATGTTACACTGCATTTTCAGGGTTTTCTTCACTGGCTGCAAGTACCATTTTCTCACTAGATTCTTTTAAAATCAATAATACTTTCTCCTAAAAGAAGAAAATAATCTAAGTCTTTTGCATCCGACAATCTTTCACTTGCTTGACCTATAAGTCACATCTTCATTCTTTTCTTTTTTGGTCTGAACCAAAATCGGTATACTTATCGTATCCAAAGTCTCACCTGATGTCACAACTGGATAAATAGTTTGGATTAACGCATTAAGCCTTTTTCTTTTCTTGCGAACTGGTTTGGGTTACCCATATAACACATGCTATGTATACATTACTTTTATTAAAACTATCTTGTCGATGAAACCTGGGTCACTTGTCCCTGTGTCTCCTGGGTTAAATCCTATTGGTTTGATTATTTCATTAAATCAGTAGTTCAGATAATTCATATATTAATTCAAACCATTACAGTATTATCTCCAAATATTAGGGACTTTTATTAATTTAAATGCATGCCCTATCAGATAAATGTTAATATGAGCAGGTTTTAAATTCTTTTGCTCAACATCAAGAACATCTATTACGTGTTTTATATTGTTGGTCATTCTTCACTGTCAAATTTATATTTTGCACCTACTTACTACTATATTTCAAAGTGAATCTTTTGCGAAGCTCCAAAGACAAAGTACTTACCAATACTCTAGATTTAAATTGTACTGAGGATAATAACTTATGAACTGTCTTTTTATTAAATTGGCAAAACAATAAAGTCATGATTGCTCAGCTTCCAGCATTACAGATTTAAACTACTGTTGGATCTGCTGTTCAGGTGATCCATATGATAAATACAGCACAAATATACAGTCAGCGGGCAGAAACTATGAAAACTCATTAAAATCAACTTATTACAATGGCACCATAAGCATTCAGGATCACCCCTAAGTTTCTTTTTTTAAATTTTTTTATCTTACTCCGATAGCTTTTATGCCTTCTTCCACGACGCTTTTTATGAACTGATGGTTCACCATATTTCATCACGCCCACAAACCACTAGAGGACGACGGTTAAACCAGACGAACAGATTGCGTGGTCAAGAAAGGTGAACACTGTAAGAATGATAATGATACATTTTCATTGACATAATATTTTATGATGACAGTGTAAAACCCAACCTTGTCGGAACTTGTTCCGCAGGTGAATGGCAAGGAATTCTTCATGGAAATTCCGTTTAACGTTTGGCATACGGAGGAAAAAAGGATAGTTTCAGACGTCGTATTTCTTGTTATGAACATTTGAAGATGGATGCTGGACTGAACCTCGGCAGAGCATGCAAAGGGGCCTTTCAAGAACTAAAGGGATAATCTCCAGAACGGCTGCAAATTCGATTTTTAACTCAAAGCAAGTAGGAGTACTTTGAACGGCGTTTCTTCTGATAAAGCAAGCTAATAATTAATTAAGACGTTGCTAACTTAAATAGAGGTACCAGATTCCATCCAGACTCAGATACTTTTTAAAGGGATGGAGAAAAAAATTCACTAGCAGCTTTACCAACAGATTGGATACAAGTATTCCATTTACGGTCTGGAGTGGCAGCCAATATAAGGAGCTTATCAAAATATAGGGTTCCTTTAAAGAGTCAGTCTTTCATTCATTCCTCTCCGTCGTCTACAAAGCAGTTCCATATTTAACACGTTTTTTCAATGTATTTCTCAGCTCTACTCTCAGCAGTAGCATACCATTTAATTTTCACTTTTCTTACTTTATCACAAAGCCTTCTCAAATGTGCAACACCTCGGATCCATTCATTCTTTATCTAACTTAATACACCGTTGGAAAGTCGAAGTATCGATTCTGTCGTTATTATCTTACGTTTCTATTTTTTCGTTAATCCTCCCTTTTTAGAGTCTTATTTTAAAGCACCTCTCTTTACTGTCTTGAAATTTTTACCTATCCTGCCAAAAATTACACCAACAGACTTTCTTCAGCTGCTCAACTCTAACTGTAAATCAACACTTCATAATTTCGGGATATGTTGCCCACGTTTTAACAAGAAAAATGATACAAGCATGGTTTTGTTTGAAATTTCATTTAGAATTGCTTTCCTAGAGTCAGTACCTATAATGACAAGTATTTTATACATAAGTAGTTTTTGCCACACTTTGTAACAATCGGACTACCCAAAACAATACTAGGCACCTTAAGATACGTGCAGCACAAACTTTTATTATTTTCTCCATTAACTTAAGTAACCATGAAAGTTTATTTTTGAAAACCTGGCGTGAAAAAACATGCATATATATATATATATATATATATATATATATATGTGTCTATCCTATTGTATACTGTTATCTCACAAGCACATGCTGTCAATCAAGAAGATCCGTAACAAAAACTTGGAGAACATATACAGTTCTATCAATCACATTCTACCTACCTCACTCCAACACTGTGTGGTATACAGGAGTGCAAAATCTGTTTAAAAACTCATCTTTTTGGTAGTTAACATTTTAGGCCATTTTATTACCTTGCACTTAACAGGTATATCAATGTCTATTACAAAAAAACTAACTAAATAAAACTAACATGTGTTGTTGTTGTTGGGGGTGTGTGGGTGTGTGTGTGTGTGTGTGTGTGTGTGTGTGTGTGTGTGTGTTTGAATGTGTCCAAATTGTCAACGGTTCGTGGTTAAGTGCATGTAGTAAAGTGGATGTCTAGTCAAATGAATGTGTGCAAAAGTGAATAAATGGCTAAAGTGTGTGATAAAGTGCTAAAGTCTTAATTCATGGTTAACAATCGATATTCCCAACTAAGCAATTCTATTCCTAGTCTTTCCCAATATAATTTTTTTTGTAACATGTACGCATACTGTTGTTACTAAACTCGATTCAGTTTTTAATGTTAATGTTTGTATGGATTTATTATAAAAAGGCATCTTTTCTTTAAATCTTTTTGTTCATGTGCTGATGCATGAGTTACAGCCTAAACACTGATTTGTCTAATTGAGAAGTGGTTTCACTAAACTTCTCCTCAAGTACACTATGCAAACTGTAATACAAGAAAGATGTATTATCCTTTTTCTAAATTAGTCTTACTGACCTATTTCAAAAGAACCAGCTTCTTTTATATATTGTATGTGGTAAAAACTGAGCGTGATTACCTAACCAAATTGAGCAAGGATGGAGTTTGGCATTAACAGTCTCGTCTTGGCATATTGACAATATCTGAATGGTAAAAACGCAATTTTTTAAGCTCCCGGAGCCTGTCAGAATATAGTTCAGAGCCATTTTCCCTCAGTTCAAAAATATGGCCAGTAAAAATTTAATATCGTTATTACAGAAACAAATCTATATCACGTGCACGCTTCTGACCAAGCAAAAACAAGTTGCTAAACCTGGTGCGTTTTACGGCAGGGCACAGGGATGGAAGGACAGGAAGAGCGACCGAACGACAGATAGACAGGTTAGTCAGATTGGTAGGTTAGATGGAATTATAGGTTAGATAATCGATAGATGGATGGACAGATAGATGGATAGATAGGTAGGATGAATAGATGCATACACTGAAGTCTAATTTAATTCTGGGTAAGCAGGGTAACTTTTACATAATTCATGAGCAGGTTGTACAATTTATCTTTGACACGAAATCTTGAGATTTTCTGGGCGGCGTGGGTATTTTTGTTGCTGTTTTAAATATCTGCTTTCCAGGAGCTTGGTCTGGAATCCTAAATTCCCTGCGAAAACTAAAAATATCGCATAACTTAGATAGCCTTCAGGTAACACTCTCTTCTTTCTCAACATTATTAACCGGAAGCTTTATTTTTTGACATGGTTCGACAGTAAATCCTCCCATGATTACATGGGAGGATTTACTGTCAATTAATATTTGCCACATTGGATGAAAAATCTTTTTGTTTGAAGCATAAAGTAGTAGTTGAGATAACAGTAATCAGAACTTGGAAATCTTCAAACAATTTAATACTCACAAAAGTCAAAAGAATTAGCTAGTCATTACATGAATGGAACGTAAAATGTGAAGTCGTGCCTTTCCATTTAATTTTTATCCTACTCCTTTGACAAACATAGCTACGAATAAATTTGCATTTAAGTCAATTTGTTGGTTACTTAGCAGGTTGAAAGCAATGATTAGAATGGAAGGGTGTGGGGGAGGTTTGAGTGGCACAAGTTACAGTAAAAAAACCCAGCTCAAGCCTTCTTTGATAAAAAAAATATTTGGAAATGATCAAAACTTTCGTCGATCAGTTTAATTGCATTCGAGGCCACTGGCCACACAGTGCTAGTGTCAAATGTAATAGAAAGTGAAGAATTTCTTACTATACTACCAAAGTTCAAATCAGGCGATTTTTGGTAGAACTCTTTTGTTTTCACATTCTGTACAAACCTCTGCACTTTTCTTGTACAAGTATATTTTTACTAGCAGTACATTTACGGATTTACGCACAATGATACTCTTTTTCTACAAACGAGCGGTGATATACCCTTAAAGCCACCAAACACAGGTAAATGGCGAGTTTATCAACAGTAATTTGGTCCCATGAGTTACTCAAAATTGCAAAAAATGCAAACCAAAACTTGTCTTCGTTACATAACGAAATAAACCATCTTTGCAAATGAAATAAGCCAAAACATAAGCAAATATCACTTTATCAATCAGTTACGTTTGTGTGACTTGTTTACCACCGTAACAACCAACTTTAAAATTGAAACAATAAAAGTAAAATAAGTTGAACAGTGGATCTTAAACCGTCACTGCGTTTCCTCTTGAAAAATATTCAAAATATTATCCGTTTTCCTCCCACATTGTGGTCAAGAATTTTTCTACTGATACAAAAGTGGTCAACGTTGTTTTGATTCATAACTTTTGGGTGACAATATTGTAACAACAAACAACAACAAAGTAACCTTCACAATAGTTTTGCCTATCAAGACACAAAAACAAGTTATTATCTCTCCGAAAATGTACTCCAATCCTCTCTAAATATCACTGCTCCAGGGCAGATCACGATTACTTAAGTTCCTGTGCCTCTAGCTCTTAACCTCCAAATCCAAGACTCTGCTTCTATACACCATAACCTCTTCTGGGAAACTTTGCCTTTATGCAGTGCTCTTGCTTTTGGCACTAAAATTTCACACTTAGTACGCTCATCACAGCTCTTCATACACGGGGGGAAAGGTACGCAATTACGGAATTGTGAATCTGGGTAAAGTATGAAACTTTGACTTGATGAGACTTGATGAAGCAGTTACGCATTGTGTCAAAATCATCTGAAGCCAGCCAGCCAACCAACAAGAAACTTTAAAAACCTCAAATTGCTTCAAGTATAAACCAATATTAACCCTTTCACTACTTGGGAAGTCAAATTGAGAATGTCAAATTGATGTTACAAAATTTGTGTGTGCAATGTAAAATAAAGGTATAAGTAGTGAAGGTCGAGCGCTACGATATGACAATTGAAGTATTTTCAAAGGGTATCTAAGCTTAAAAAAACAAATTGTTACAACGATTGTGTGTTATTATACTAAATTCAAACTTCGCTTCTGTAAATAGAAATATAAAAATGACCGAGTCAAGATCGAGGCATATGACATATGATTGTGGTGGCAGCGGCAAAAGTTCCTTTCAAAACTAAATGATGTGAATGGTTAAGTAACAAAAACGATTCTTCAAAGTGTTGGTAAAAAAACAATTTTTATAGTGTACTCAATAGAAAAAATATGACTGCATCACATGCCTAAAAGTTACGTTTTACCAAAAAAACTTGGTAAAACTTAACTTAAGGGTTTATTACCAAAGAAAGAACCATAAGGGGGATTCGAATCAAATAGTTTTATTAGCAAAAACTACACAAGGTCGAGTTGTGAAGCTTCCCCTTGATAAAAAACAGCAACAAGTACTTATGGCCACCCTTCAGGTTCAAACCTGTTGAAAGACAGTAAATTAAGATAGAGAGGTAGATGTGAAATATGCTAACTAACTATATGCATCATTGACTTTCCAGATGTGACCAGTCTAAGGTAAATGTAGCGAATCTATGCACCAAAAGATAAAAAATTCTGAACACAAGACACCACTTCCTCTGAGAAATTCCTCTGGAAGACTACATACAAAAGAACTGGAGGCATGCCAGCCAAAAAAAAACCCACAGAGAAAACAAGGCACTGCCATTGCTATACTAAGCTAAAAATGACACTTCTAGCACTAAAATGCAATTATACAAACTTGTCTTAACAACAAACATCAAGTTCATACGAGAAACGCAATAGTATCTTTTGGCAGTTTCTGGCGGAGAAGTCACCCACAAATGGCATCCAGTGTTAAGTTTCACAAGGTTTTTACTTAAACCAAGAAAAGAAGCCCATACATAAAAAGAAGAAGAAGATCAAGCTCAACCCCTGGCAGCATACAAACAGCAAATGTTCCTGCTTTTCTTGGCAAATCATTAGGAGATGTCATACACTGAAATGAGGCTATGGCTACATGTTAACAACCATTTTACAACAGTACGAGTATCCACGGTCATTTGACTGGAAAAAATTAATGTTATGAGGTTAATATTGTTAGATTAATTATTAAAATGACAGGACTCTATTAGTTTAACACGGTTAGAATGCATTAAAAGATGTATTGATGTTACGGTAGTGTTAGCATCAGCTGGGGTCAATAGCCTGTTGGTTTAGTAAGCCAGTTTTCAATAAAGTTTAGTTAATTTAATTAATTAGTAAATTAAAACACTTAGTTGGCGAAAAAACATGAGTTTTTGCTTGTATAGAGAAACACAGGCTTAAACAACAACAGCAATAAAAATTAAAATGGCAAAAAACAAAATATGCTATAAAAAAACAAAAACTGTACACTATCAATTAATATTTATGACGAACACAAAAAATTGGCCAATGGTTGGTTGAAAGCTTGTTCATTGTTTTTTCAATAATCTAGGTTAGGAATCTGATAATGATCTTTTGACAAGGTCCCTTTTAGGTAGCTATCATATCGTATTTTTCTGAATTAGTATACAGTGCACATATTTGAATTTTTTCAACTTTAAGACGTTCGAATATTTAATGGATCTGGTTTTGGTTACGGGTGCAGTTCGAAAATCCAAGTAAACCTTGTAGCCAAATGTTTTTCAGAAAAGCTGTACATCATATACAATTGTTATTTAAAGTACCAAATCCAAAAAAAAAATTTTTTTTCCCTCATAAATTATCTATACACATGTCTATCATCATTGTGTGTTCTCAGGTAAGATGAATTTAACAATTTTCTTCCAGAGGCCATGGTGGCAGGCAGGTCCTGAAAAAGGATCCCTCTGCCAAAGAGATGATACCCAACTAAGAAAGATCTCTTGATTGCTTTACAACAGTGGCTTGTTGCCTTTATTCTCTCCTATACAGGAGTGATTGATAAATATGAGGTGCTTTACCATATATAAATATTATAAATTGGCAGAGTCACAAAAAAATGATGATTTCTAACCTATCTTTATAACTTTAGCATGGTCTGATTTCTTGATGATATAACACACATATGGTCAAACAATACCAATTACAATGTCATATTTGATGTCATCATTCCCTCAGCTGGCAAACAAGGTATAGCAAGTTATGCAGGAATCTTTTTTATTTTATTTTATCTCATAGTAGAACCAGCACACAAATTCCTTTTGGCTATCTGTAGTGCTAACTGTTTTTGTCGATTTATGGGTTCACGTATTTAAACGTTCATTCATTGCAATTTGTGCATAGTTACACTTAAATATGGCAAAAAAGTACTGATCATGATCAAATTATTTTCTGTTGAAATATCGAAACAATATCGTAAAGGAAAAAGAGTATAAAAATGAGCGTCCATTACATCAAACTTGTTTCAAATCATTGCCTAGGGCTTTCATGAGAATCTGCTCTCCAACGCAATCTAACAGTGCTCCATTCTTGCAGCTGTTTAACTGTTTTTGTCGATTTATGGGTTCACGTATTTAAACGTTCATTCATTGCAATTTGTGCATAGTTACACAAAAATATGGCAAAAAAGTACTGATCATGATCAAATTATTTTCTGTTGAAATATCGAAACAATATCGTAAAGCAAAAAGAGTATAAAAATGAGCGTCGATTGCATCAAACTTGTTTCAAATCATTGCCTAGGGCTTTCATGAGAATCTGCTCTTCAACGCAATCTATCAGTGCTACATTCTTGCAGCAGATCATTTTTTAATCTATCTTTCACTTGAATATGTCATTCTTTTATCAACCCTCTGCCTCTCTTGTTCAGTACGTTCTGATTATCAGATGATCAGATGTTACTTTGGTGGAGGGGGAGGGGGGGTCTAGCATCTTGCCCTATATGGAAAGATACAATTTTCAAAAATTACCTGTGAAAGACTGTTGTGAGCACAGCTCTGTTCATAACACAGTTCATCCAAAACCCACAGGCACTGATTTAAATTCAGTTGTGTACAACTTCCTTTAAACTTTCAAATCCTGCTTTTTAATAATATTTCAACAATGGGTATTGACCACAAACATTTCTTTTGGCACGTAATTTTTAAAAAATAACTAGTGTAAATGTATCAATATGTCATCTTTCATTTATATGAGAAACATGGGGAAAACAATGAACAACTTTCAAATAACCTTTGCCCTACAAAATTTCAGTAACAAATTAATCACTCTCATTACTAGAAGAAGTAAACTATCAATTAAGCATAAGCACTGAGAAGTGACAAAATTAGCTGCAGGCATTTGAACTACCAAAAACACATTAAAATATAAAACTGATAAACCATCAAATCAGGAAACTGGAAATTGATTACTAACCACTATAATTAAATAAAGCTTATAACCAAAAAGATGTGTACCATTTCACAGCTACCATGGTGGTAACTTAATATTTCAATACAAATACGTGTTGAAAAATCTGAAAGAAAAAAGCCCTTTTCCTGATTAAATACACGTAATGCCTAAAATACAATTCCACGCAAACTGCCTAGTGTATTAGCTTTCTGGTTTCTGTATCACTGAGTAAGTATTTAACAGACATTATCTATTTACTAAGGATCAACCCTACCTCTTTTTCTTTCCCTTTACAGCAGAACCATACGATCTGTATCCATGATCAACAGACAAATGCTGAGTGCCTAACTCTGGTGGGCTACCACCAATCCTTGGTAAAGCAGTGCTCAGAGCAATTTTAGCTTCAACCCAATCTTCCCCTGTTGTCTGCTCTATAATTCCAAAGTACAGGAGCTGAAAATAAGCAATCAAATAAGTTCACTTAACACTTGTACTTTTTAAAGCATGTGTACCACAAACAGAAATCAGTGTTTTGAGGTATATATGGCACTAATAGGGCTGGGTAGGTGGGTTAACAGGATTTTGAAAGCTGGATAATGTACACTGAATAACTTTTTCTAATAGCTTAACCGTTACTCTACAGAACTTGCTTAATTTATCTATTTCTTCCGGTAGTTTTTCAGGAGAGCAAATGACACCAGCACAATGAACTAAAGTTTTATGAGGGCAATTTAAAACTGCAAAGTAGGTCTAGTAAGTCTGCTTCTAAAAAGGATGGTACTTTGAATCACGCTAGAGACTATCTTGTGAATGAGGCCATCTTGTATCTCTACAAATCTACCGTCCACCCTTGGATGGAGTACTGTTACCATATCTGGCTAGGTGCTCCGTCATCTCATATTGACGTTGTTGATTGAGTTCAGGGGCGTGTTTGTAACTTGATAGGTACAAATCTTGCTGCTACTCTTCAACGGAATGTAGCTTGTCTTAATCTTTTCTCTTTGTATTATCATATCGTATTATCATTGAAAACGTTCCAAGGGTTTTTTCTCATTGGTACCAGCTCAGTTTGTTGTATCTCGTGTGACTCGTTTCTCTCAACGTATCGAGTCCAAGGTAAACCCCTATCTTCCACTTTGTGCCCTTTTGTTTCTTTTTTGTCTATCGTTTCGTTTTTGTCTGTCACTTCTTCACAGTTCCATACACTTAGTGGTATTATGCCTAATATTGTTCTTAACCATCTTAACCATGCACCACTCAAGCACTTAAATTTGCAAACATCCATACAATTTGTGACAGCCAAGAGATTCTTTGTAGATAAGGAAAGTATTTATTATCTTGCGATTTTGGTATTGTGAAGAAACAATGCCAAAATGTAACTTAAAATGAAAAGGGCGTGATATTAAAGAAAATTACTGTGTTTATTTGGGTTACGGTTGGAGTGACACAGAGATGAAGAAATGTATAAGAATTGGAAAGCAAGTACTTAAAGATCTAGCACATGATTTAAATGGCAATAACATCAGTTTAAATACTAAAAAAACAATATCAAAATTTAACGTGTGGTCTACCATAATGTATGGGTGAGAAAGCTGGTCCAAAGCCATTGTAGGAATTTAGTTTCTTGGAAAAATGCTTCGTGTATCGTATATGGGCAGGTTGACAAACAAAGCAGTATTAAGAAAGATAGATACAGGAAGAGAACAAATAAAAATGACAACTGTAAGACAAACGAGATTTTTAGGTCACGTTAATTGAAAAGAAATAATCGAATATTTAGCACTTGTGGAAAAATTGAAAGGAAACAAGTCATAGAATGACAAAGATGGCATTTATGAACAGTAATATCGGATGAATGGGAAGTTCTATTACAGCACGTGTACTATTGTACGCATCAAGGAGAAAATGGGGCTTGGCACGACATGGCACGTAGATAAATCACCAATGAATCACACCTGCAAGACTGCTACAGACTTAGCTTTATCCAAAAATACATCAAAAAATAAAAATTTTCGTTTTACCCTTTGCTTGGGTTAGAAATTGAAGTAACTGGTAAAGTGAAGATGCCATCTATTTATACAGATGAATTTCGAATCTATTTACCATATATTATAAGAATAAGGTTTTCCTATGTAGATAAAAGATGCAAATTGATATTGTACTTTATCTTTTAGTTTCAGCTATGACGTTTTTGAAAATCAAAAACGTACATTCCAGTCATTTTTAGCATTTCTATGGGTAATTTTTGGAATCCTCAGGTCAAAAACTGCGTAACGCATAGTTTCATAAAACCGAGATCACAACATTTAAAGTATTCCTGTGCTTAGGTAGGGGCCAATGCTGCAACATAGCCTCCAGGCGCATTCTTAAGAGTATAGACCAAATTTTGAAATATGTATATGTATATGTAAGTATGTCCATAAACATTAACTTAGTATTTTTCTGAGACTGGTAAAGGATAAATCCAAGTCATTTGCCAAATCATGTTGGAAATTCGAATTACTTATACCATGCAGCTAGAAAAATAACCCAAGTGACCTTTTCAGAATAAAGTTATTTGTTCCTTTTTAATTTTAGAAAACACATTTGAGCTTTGTGCTCATGTCAGGCAGCTTGTTCAGGGTCCTGACAGGGCCAGGTTCTGTCTCAGGCCTACTAATTATATATAAATATAAATATACATATATAAAAGTCTATTTTACAAGCATTACAACCGTTTTAGGTCGTGCAAAATTCTTCTGCTCTCTTGAAACAATTGGAGTTGCTAAATAAAAAGTTAAAAGCTAAATCTATCTCAACTTTTGACTTTAGTACTCTCTACACGAAACTACCACATGCTAACCTTATTGAAGTTCTTAATAATCTTGCTGAATTTGTTTTTAAAGGAGGTCGGAAGACTGCAGATGGAAACAGAACATGCTTAACTGAAAACGGTATTTCTTGCTTTTTCACCAGGAAAAGGCAAGGTGGTAAAAGTTACAGCAAGAGGCAAGTTCAGATGATGGTTGACCACCTTATTTCGCAAACTTTCTTTTGTTTTGGAAAGCTTGTTTTTCAATAGGTAATAGGCAAACCCATGGGTATAGACCCTGCTCCATTCTGGGCAAACCTTTATCTCTACCATTTTGAAAATAAGTTCATCACCAACCTAATTCGCACTGATCGATACCGTGGATTTAAGTTTAAGAATTGCTTTCGTTTTATTGGCGATGTCTATAGTATTAACGACTAAGAGGAATTTCAAAAAAGTCGTCACGAAATCTATCCAATTGTGCTGGTACTGAAATGCGAACACACAGGCCAACATGCTATCTTTTTAGACTCAGACATAACAGTCAAAGATGGATTATTCGTTTACAAGCTATTTGACAAGCGCGATACTTTTCCTTTCCATATCGTCCGAATGCCGGATCTATCTGGAAATTTACCTCGTCATGTGTTCTATGGGTCAATAATATCCAAAACTCTATGTATCGCTCGTGCTTTTCTTCTCTACGATGATTTCATCGTCAAGACCAAAGAACTTTTCAGTAGGATGATGACACAAGGAGCTTCCCAAAATAAATTAAGTCGTGTTGTGCGTAAAGTTTATGGCAAACACTTGGATGCTTTCTTTTGACAAAACATGTTTCCACATTACCTCAGATTTGACTACTCTGTGAATTTATTGTCTTATCTTCTGTCCTTGACTTTTTATCTATCTGCCCCTCTGTCTGTCTGTATGTCTGTCTCTCTCTCTCTCTCTCTCTGGCTGTGGAAAGCAGCCACTGCCGGTCACAAGCCCTGGACCTCTGTTACCAACATCATCTTATGTCTGTCTAAGTTGATTTTTTTAAAATGTTATTATTTTGTCAAAATAGAAGCCTTGACATCTGGCTGTTTGGAGTTTCCTCCTAATACTAGATATATTATACAGACAGTCAAACAGACAGACAGATAGACCAATACTCCATTTATTTAGTTTATTATAATAAACTATGAACAACTAAATAAATAATAAACTAATAATTATTAGTTTATTATTTATTTAGTTGTTCATCAAATCCTACCCATTTAAAAGTCAAAATAATGACAATAAAGATAGACCCACCTGGAGTACATTATCCTTGCTGAATGCACGCAAATCATACAATGGACTCCACTTGGCCTGCTGAACAACGTATGACAAAACCAATTTTATTTCACCTGCTTTTTCTGCTTCCAATAGTACTGAAACACATCTACAGAAAAATGGCGATTTAAAATGGTAAGAATAACCACTCAGAACTACAGTAAATGAGGAAAAAAAAAAGGTTACTGGCTATATGACCATAATTTTGTACTGCACATCAACTTAATTTTTATGTAAACNTGTGGAAAGCAGCCACTGCCGGTCACAAGCCCTGGACCTCTGTTACCAACATCATCTTATGTCTGTCTAAGTTGATTTTTTTAAAATGTTATTATTTTGTCAAAATAGAAGCCTTGACATCTGGCTGTTTGGAGTTTCCTCCTAATACTAGATATATTATACAGACAGTCAAACAGACAGACAGATAGACCAATACTCCATTTATTTAGTTTATTATAATAAACTATGAACAACTAAATAAATAATAAACTAATAATTATTAGTTTATTATTTATTTAGTTGTTCATCAAATCCTACCCATTTAAAAGTCAAAATAATGACAATAAAGATAGACCCACCTGGAGTACATTATCCTTGCTGAATGCACGCAAATCATACAATGGACTCCACTTGGCCTGCTGAACAACGTATGACAAAACCAATTTTATTTCACCTGCTTTTTCTGCTTCCAATAGTACTGAAACACATCTACAGAAAAATGGCGAGTTAAAATGGTAAGAATAACCACTCAGAACTACAGTAAATGAGAAAAAAAAACGGTTACTGGCTATATGACCATAATTTTGTACTGCACATCAACTTAATTTTTATGTAAACCAAATAAAAACGTTACGGCAAAAAAACCAAACATTTTTTAGCTGTCATTAACAAAATGTTCACCAAATTAAAATAATGACAATTCATAACCTTTCCTTTTCAGGCCTCGGAGATACTTCCACCATTCTTGCAAATACCACCAAGTTATGATTGTTAAGGAAGTGAGTTAATTCTCTGTGTAGGTGTATATTAAGTAAATGTTGGTTTAAAGTAGACACTGACCCAATATACCAGCATCATCGTAAGCTACAGGGAGTATAAAATTTGTAATGCTAATAAGTGGGATTATTTGACATTAGTTGACATCTGTTAATATCCTATGATTTCAATTTAGCTGTCAATGGATTTGAGTTCTGATGAGCTAGTAACTCGTCAATCTGACTTACGTTACAAATACTTCTTGCCAAAATCCAATAATTTTCAAACAGTTCTTTTAAACCTTTCATTTTGTATTCTTTACCTTTTCCACCATCATCTTTTTCTTCCATTTCTTCTTCTTCTACAACTACTACTACCACTACTATTATGAGAGTTAAGAGAGTGGTTGTCCACGATTGTTGTGCCAAGGTACACAAAGTCATGGCCAACTTTCAGTTCATGCTCGAAGATTGTGATGTTGGGAAGTGACCCCACATCCTGACCAATGACGTGTTTCCCTTATGCTGATGTTTGGTTAAAAGTCTTGGCAGGCCTTACTGTAAAGGTTCATGAGATGCTGAAGGTCCTTGGGGAGGAAAGTTGTGCAGGCACTTTAGCAGGGCTTTGATCATTGTTCTAAGGCTGGAGAATGTGGAGAGCTTTCCATCTGAGCTGGTATGGAAATAGATGCCTTTTTTTCCAGATCCAAAAGTATACTTAAGAAGAACAGCAAAGTAAATTACAAAAAGGGCCAGTGCAAGAACACAACCTTGCTTTACTCCACTTTGGATATTGAAAGGATCTGAAGTTGAGCCATCAACAACCACAATGCCTTTCATGCCTTTGTGAAAGTACCTTATGATGCTGAGAAACATGGGTGGAGGATCTTAAAAAGGGATACCTACTAGTTAGGTCGAATGCTTAGTCAGAACTCCGAAGGGTATGAAAAGTGCCTGTCATTGCTCCCTGCATTTCTCCTCCAGCAGCCACCAGAGGGAAAACATAATATCACTAGTGGACCTGTTGACTTGGAAACTGCACTTTGATTAAGGGCAGACCCTCTCTGCAAGTACCTGGACTTTTTTAGTCCAACTTGGGCAAATAACTTGCCAACAATGCTAAGTGGAGAGATTCCACAATAGTTGTTGCAGTCACTCCTGTCACCTTTATTCTTGTAATGGGTGACAATATTTGCATCCGTTATGTCCTGTGGTACTTTTCCTTTTTTCCAGCAGAGACAGGGATGTGTTGAGTTCTGGAAAGGTTGGTCCACTATCATGTTGCTCCATTACGTGCAGGCACTCTATGTCATCTAGTTCTTTTTCAGTTCAACGTTTGCTGTGGAATAGAGCTCAGAGAAGTGCTGCACCTGGATTCACAAGCCACTTCCAAACCTGGATGACCTCAGCTGTAGCAGACTTAAGATGGGTGATTTTCTTCTTATTGGGCCTATGGCCTGTTTGATGCAAATGTAGATCCCCTTGATATTGTCTGTGTCAGCTGGTGTCTGTATCTTAGAGCAAATCTGGAGGCAGAACTCATTAGCACATCTGGTGGTCTACTGAACTTTGCTGAAAGCAGATGAATTTAGTAGGACTGACTTTGTATATGACAAGGGTTCTTTTCTTTTCCTTAATGACTGATGTTATCTCTGTTAAAAATATTAAACGACAAAGGAAATACAAAATGATTTTAAGCAAAATAAATTTTATCCTAAACTCAATCTGCACAGATTATGAGTCATTGTATATCACCCTTCTACAGAGTGTCCATCACATACCATCCATTTAACATTGGTTTGGGTACAGAGGTGAGTATAAATTAGCAGTTACATCATAGTGGCTAAAGCTATAACTGGAAGTAAAACAAATACATAACAATATCCATGGAGTAAGCCTCAAACCAGCCCTTCATCTTGTTGGTCTTCTTGGCAAATGTGGACAAGGCAACATTGTAAACAGTGTTCTTGAAATGCTGTCATCTATCAAATGCATCAACATTATGCAGGCCTGAAAAGGATCCCTTGAGTGTATGTACAAATTCATCCACTCTTACTTGGCCACAGCTTTTCCTTGTATCAATGTGAGGTGTTGCTTCCATTTTTGTGTGGTACATTTTCTTTATTAGCCAGTTTTATTTTGCTGCACATTATGAATGGTCAGGTTCACAGTCAGCACTCTGAGAGCTATGTGTGGTCTTAATATTGTACAGGATGCAGCAGCTGGTAAGAATAAGGTCAAGTTGGTGCCAGTCCTAGGATATCTCCAAGAGGCGGTTTGGATGTTGAAAAACGTGTTGCTGATGCAGAGACCATGCTAGCAGCATAGCTGCAGCACATGTTAACTATTTTCTTTCATCTTTCCAGTGCTAAACTAACCCAAACAAGTAGGCTATGAACTGTAATCCAACTCTGGCATTAAAGCCACTGAGGATGAATAGTGGGCTTCTCAAAGTGACTTTCTGGATGGTGGCAGCCAGGTGATCATAAAGCTTGTCCTTAACTTCTGCTTGGGGTGTCAGAGTTTACACATAGGTATTGAAATGTGTGATGGGTTCCTGTGAATAGTAGAGCAGAATGGATGAGATTCTTCCATTTTTCTCCATAGGTGCAGTCATGAAGCCCAAAAGAGCATTTCTCAACATAAAGCCAGCATGGCCATTGGTTTTACTGGCCAGCAGAATGAGAAATTTCTCTCTTTTACAGATCCTGACTCTGCTAACCTTAAATTGTATGTAAGGTTCATCATGAAAATTGACAAGCAACAGAAGAAAGAAAACTCCTGTCCTTAAAATGGGCACTGGAAAGTCAGGACACTGACAACTGGCTTCCTGAAGAGGTTAAAGTGAATCCAGTGAATCCAGATAACCCTGGATCAAATACTCAATGAAAAATATCAGTGGTGTCCTTTGAAAGGTAGTGCAGGCAGCTATGCTGTAAAGGATGGAAGCAACCCCACTGACAGCCCAACTTTTGGGAGATTTAGAAGAGGAGGAAGGAGAGCTTAAAATGACATGGAAATTTTGTATCAAGAGAAATATACAACTACCTGGGGCAAGAAAAATTTATCTACTTGACAGAGCATGCTTGAGAAGATTATCAGCTGGCAGCAGCAATCCAGAATAAAGTGGGAAAAGCTAGAGGGAGCAAAAGGAAACAAGGGTGCAGAAAACAGAGAAGTTTGTGGGTAAAAAAGAAAATGGAATGGGGAGATAAAGAGGAAGAGGAAAAGGAAGAGAAAGATGAGAATTGAGGGAGTGGTATAGAAAAGAGAAAAATTAATGAGGAAAAAGGGGGTTGGGAGAAGACAAAAGGTGAAAAGGATAAAGAAAAAAAAGGAAAAAAAGGATGGGAAAGAAAAGGATGGCAAAGGTAAATATGAGAAAAAGGCAAAGAAGAAAAAAAGGAAATTCTTAGATAAGTCTTCTGAGCCAAAATTGTTTGCAAAAACTAATGCATTCCAATTGAAGGTGAGTGTATGTATGCATTTAATATTGCTATGCTGAAATGAAATGGCCAAATTAAATGCCCCAAACCTTATCTGCAACGACATTGCTAATTTCTACTGGATGTGTTACACAAAGCTACAATGCTGAAAATTCTTAAAAGATTTCCTTACTCAACTAAAGTTTGACCTACTGCAAACAGGCAACATAAAAGCTGTGATTGTTTATGCATATTAAACAAAAACTGGCTAATTTAAGGTGATAAATTGTACTAATGTGCCTGTCTAGATCTCCAAGGTTCCTCATTGTAAAAAAGAAAAAATAATTGCTAAATTGGTGATCCTTGTGTACTTGTGTGCAGAAACAACAGTAGCAGAAGACACTTGAAAGTAAAGTAAACTATCATTAACCATAAGGATGACTGTTTTTAATATTATTCCCTCTAAGAATATTTAAAAAAAGCTGATTTTTGCCAGAAAATAAGTACTGAAGAAACCTTTTCAGATGCTAATAAATTATAATTGACTTGAGTTGTCCCATGTCCATTATTTCACACTCTGGCATGTAAAAAAATAATCAAAAATATTTTTAACAGCAAAAATTTACTACTCCTTTGCCTTAACTTACCTATCAATTTCACTTTGCTTCCAAGTTTTACCCTCTGGCTGAAGCTTCGTTAGTCTTTCCTCAATTGCACGTATTTCTCTGTTCACATATTCTTTTTCTTCATTTAAACGTTCCAAATCACTATTCCACTTCTTGTTATGGTGATCAAAATATTCCAAAAATGCTGTCAAATTATCAAGGGTTTTCCTTTCAAACATTTCAATTACACGATCTGTTTTCTGCCAAGGTAAATGAAAATATTTTTTAGAAGTGGTCAGGATCTATGTAAGTATGTATGTATGTAGTATGTATGTATAGTTTTGTGGTGTGGTGACAACAACATCAATTGACTGGGTCCCAAGGCTGTGGATAGGGGAAGGACCTCCAGATATGGGGGTTAGTGGTGAAAATGGAAATAAGCCATCCTGGACAAAATTATTGGCTGCCCTTTAGCAAGGCATAGCAACCAGAAACCACCCCATTAGGGTCATTGGTGAAGATACTGGCAGCAAGATATCTCATCTGCTGCTGGAAAGCATCAGCAAACCGATGCTTTGATAACTGTACAACAAAACAAGCAGATGAATAAATTACCATCAATGGTTGTGGTGAATGAGCTTCAATGGAAGATACTGTATTTGGCATTAGGGAGTGAGGGACACTTTAGTTGTCATCCCACCATCTCTCTAAGAGAAGGGCACTCAACAAAACCTACAGCTTATATAGTTACCATTTATCTTGCACTTACTTGTCATTCAATCATAACTGTGGATGCTAGGAGGGTGATATGTGTGTATAACAAGGATGTGCCAATAAGATCTTTTATGTACAAGTATCTCTTCAAGATAGTGATAGATGTGTACAGACTTAACAAGCTGGTGGAATGCAGTCACAACTCTGCACACAGGTGGCTCAAAGCTTATCTTAACACCATTGTTATTTCTGCTGAAGAGGAACTAACTTGGGTGGAGCTTTTTGTGACTCAGAAGCCCTTTCCTGTGACAATGCTGCTCACCAAGATCGTGGGATAGGTCTACAAAAAGTAACCTAAACATTGAATCTGTAGGGTCAATTGCTCATAGCTTTTTCTAACCTGTCCACGTGTCTGTTTCTGCAGGGAATTCTGCTCGAACCTTGGAGATTTGCCCTGGTAAGATGAAATGGCTGATGGGTGCTGTCACCCATGTATTAGGCAGTGAAGGGGAAGGCCCAAACTGTCGAAAACAAGGGCCTTCAAAGATCCAATAGTTTTGTTGAACACTGGAGTGTCTGGAGCATGGTCTGTATCCACCCATGGCAGTTGTTGCATTGCCCTGAAGTCTGATTCTTCCCTATCACATGGTTGCAAACTGAAGATGTTAACATTCTGGAGCCAGAGCTCATTTCAATGCTGGCCCTAATCAACAGAATATGGAGTAGCAGCACCAATACAGGTGGGCAATCGCCAACATGTGCCTCCATGCCCACCTGTTAATTATACGTCTGAGCTAGGTGATTTAGAAGAAAATGCAGGAAATGACATAGAACTCCTGAACAGTCACATTGCTAGATTTAACAAAAAAATAAATGACAAAGAAAAAAAAGCAAACGATAGGTGTACACCTTAAGGAGGGTGACAAGAGAGGAAAAGCTGCTAATTAAAAAAAATGTTAATATCGCAATTTCAGGAATGTATTATTCAAAAAATGCACACAAACTGGCTGCTGCTGATAAAAGATCAACTGTTCAAAAATTGAAATCTGTTCTTCAAGAATGATTCCTGGAAACAAACAATGAATTGTTCAGCTCGATGAGAATATATGATCCACAGTATTGGAGGGGTGAGCATGATTATGGCATTGTGGAGCTTTGTGTGATCTCAAAAAGACTTTCAGTCCCTTTAGTGCCAGCAGCAGGCACCAGTGAGAAGGATCTTTTCACTGAATGGAGGCAATTTCAGGATTTTGCTACCTGTCATTTCAATGATCCTTTCAAAGTGACTAAAAAACTATGGTCGCATGTATTAAATTTTCGAAGATTGGAATTTCCTAACTTCTGCCACAAAATCCAGTTGCTGACGCTTCTTGATAGTGATCATCAATTGACTATGCACCACAGCATGATGGAAGACCTTTTGATAACAATGGCAAATGACAACACATGGTCAGAATCAGATTGCAAGGAAATAGTTAACTGAGCTGTGGAACTTTATTTGGAGAAAAGAAGAAAAGTGCAGCTTGCAAGTTCTGAGGAAGATGTCAATGCAAAACATAAGCCCAGTCAAAGAAGATGCAAGGAAGAAGTTGTTTCTGAAATTAAATCAGATTAAGATAAGAGCAAAGATGAACTTTCCTGCGATTAAGAGCAGTAGATACAATATAATATGCCATTAGTTGTTCAAAATTGTATTTTCCTGTTTTAAAAACCTCTTATTTTAATCCCAACATATGCAATTTCTTTTTACACATGCTTCAAAGCATTTGCAAAGCAGTTTCCTGTATTGTAAAAATTGCCTACCTGACACCAACGAGGAGGGTGATTTAATGCCTGCCTATTCAAATTCGTATGGCCAGGCCTGTCCAGTGACCAGAAAATGGCTGATCAGTCTTTGTTATGTGTTTTGGGGTTGACGATCTTTGGCAGTCAAGCTACCACTGCTGACGTTGTGGTAAGTGGCTTTTGCTCTGCAGCAGTTGTCTTGGAACATTGAGAAAAGGAGATGACTATACCCTTGTCTAACCTTTTCTTGACCTTCACACCATCCAAGAATCTGTACTTTACTTTTACAAATCCAAATTGGCTCCAGTATAAATTCTTGATGGAAGACACATCTCTACCTCTAAGCCCAACCTTAATATGATTTACTCAATCTAACACCTTTTGTTGGTCAATGAAACAAACATACACATACTTGTTTAAACTTAAAACTTTTTTACACAGATTGTTATCATGAGAAAAATGCCTTCTTTCATACCTTCACCACCAATAAACCTGCTTTATGCTTCTTTCACTTCATGGTCAATGTCACTCCTGTTATGTATTAAAATTACCCCCAGGATTACTTTAAGTATGTGACTCGTTAACCTAAATCTTTTAAAATATGTACATTCTGTTGTATTTTTCTTCTTAGGCAATCTTACAAAGATTGAATCATTTATGCCTTTGGAACGACACCATTTCTATAAATGTTGTTACAGAATGTAGTCCTCATCATTATCATCATATTCTGTTTAACGTCCATTTTACACACTAGCATGTGTTGGATGCTTTCTTGAAATCAACTTCCAAGTTATCCTATCCTTCACCAGGTCTCTGCTGACACCTTTTTTGTTTGAGATCCATCCTTATCACTTCCTCCCATGTTTTCTTTGGTCTTCCTCTGCCAGTGGTTCCTGTCACCTTGATTGTCCTGCATCTACTTGCCCAAGCATTCTTGTCCATTCTCTCTGCATGACCAAACCAACAAAGCCTCCTATTCTGCATACAGCTGCCAATGCTGTCCAGATTCAATCTCCTTCTGAGTTCATTAGAACTGAGCCTGTCCTTTGTACTTACGTTGCACATCCACTTCATCGTTCTCATACCATTCTGCTCCATGTGGCTGACATCTTCAGCTTTCACTGGCCAAGTTTCACTGCCATACATCATTGTGCTATGCACACATGCCTGTGAGCAACATATTATTTTCATCGTTTGGGGCTCTTAGTAGCTGTGTACTAATATTATCTGGGTGGTGACCTTTTCCTATATTTAAAACATGTATTGCTTTTCAGATTTATTTAACTGAAGCATCTTCACCATTGTATAAATTGGCAGCTTCTGTTTGAAAATTCTCATCTATTTGATTACCAAACATTTCTTTTACATACTCTTACAATCTGTTTTTCATCTTATCATATTCAAATAATATATTGCCACTCTTATCTTTTAGGCAATCGCTGTGGTTCCATTTCTTTTTTATTTCTGTCACTTCCCTGATCTTATTGTGCACTTTTTTGTGTTGGAATTCATTTTTCATGTTTTCATTGATCATTTAACCAGTCTTCTTTTGGCCTTTTTACAGGATTTACATCTGATTTTGTTCAATTTTAAATATCTGTTTGGATTCTTCTGCTGAGTGATTTTTCACCCACTTACTCATTTGATTAAGTTTACCATCAGTCTTCCAATTTTGTTTTTCCTTTCCTTCTTTCTTAATCAATATTTTCTTTGCAGCATCATTGAATGCCTCCCTTATACCATATCAATCAGTTTCTATTTCTTCAGTCTCATTTTTCAACATGTTTAAACACAACTGATGGGGCTTTTTAGTTTTGTGTTGGCTTTTTATTTTAGTTTCACCAAAAAAGAACTGGACTATGATCTGACCTCATTCCTGTTCCAGGAAAGGTTTTTATATTCTTTACATTGTTCTTAAATTGATGATTGACGGTAATTTAATTCATGTGGTTCCTATGTTTGTCACCAGGACTATTCTACGTATACATTCTTAAGATGGATGTTTGAACATATTATTTATCAGCACCAGATTGTTACCATTATAGAACTCTATCAACCTTTCCCCTTTATCATTTATTTTGCCTATTATGAACCTTCCAACTGATGGTGAGTCATTTTCAGCACTTACCTTTCCATTCCAATCTCCCATGATGATATTTATTTCACTTGACCTGGTATTCTAAAAAACCTTTTTGTGGTTGATCATATAAATGTTTTAGGTAATCATCAAAATGACCTTTTGTCGTAACATATACACATTACACTACCATGTTAATGTTGAAAAGTGTACCCTGAAGTTTTACCAGAAAAAGACAATCAGAGATAGGCCAACGTCTTATCATGGTTTTTCCTGCTTTCATCTTCATCACAACAGCAACATCATACTGATGACCATTACCTACCAAGTACACAATTACAAAATCATCTTTTAAAACCTTGTCACTGTCTTCCTTATGCTTGCACTCATGGAGGCCTATGCTTCTTCCCTGTACCTGTTAGAGGAAGTTATTATGGGGGCCCAGTTACATTGTTATCATCTCTAATTATTTGAGCATTGATCATTTTGGACTAAAGTTATTAATATGCTGAGAGGCCAATCCTTTCTGCAGTGATTGACCACAAGTTACTTTACATAATTTACCCTATAATGTGTCTCACCCCTCTGCATCCATATCTGTTCCAGTCTCCATGTAATGCTGAGATGACAACTTATGTCATACACACCAACCTGGTATTGTGGGTATAGCCATTAGCATGCCCAGCCAATGGACTTATTCAACCCTTAGTTATGGTCATTTACCCATAAGCTGGACCCTGTCCAGGTACTTTCAGCTAGGTAGGGCAGGCCAGGGATTAAAAATCAGAATTGCTTTCTTCAACCTTTACCACAAGATAAATATCCTAAAATGCACCAGTAGGATTTATAGTCAGAGCTTTTTCCTATTCCAGTGAGCTGGCTAAGGTGAGTACCACAGGAGGTATTGCAGACATGAGGATCATATCTACCAAAGGAAATGTGATCCTTAGCCAAAGGATCCTTACTGGAGTAAGGTGCTACCTCTTGAGTCTGTGAAGCAGTTTAGCATCATACTCCAGGACCACACTTTGTTTTTCAATGTGGTAGATCATTGAGCTTGAATGTTTTTGGAAATGTCATTTTTGAGTGTTACATAAACTGATAGATGAATACAAAAGTGGAGTATGAAGAATAAAAACAACAAACATGTAACCATCTGCAAGCTATACCTGGAGTAACATCAGGTTGAAGGATGAATGATGAAAGGTGACTTAAAATGGTAATTGGAGACTGATAGTAACTGATGCTTAAGAACATCCTGCTTGGAAAGAAAACTGTTAGAAACTTTGGAACAGGGAACTCTAGTTGGTTATGGAAGGTCTAGTGTTCTATGAGCTAATTTTTAAACCTCTGGTGCAAATAAATAAGGGTGTGAGAAAAGCCAAAAATTAAACAAAGATTGGTTAAAATTCTGTTACTTCTGATGTTGTAACAAGAACACTAGCTTCAAGGAAAGCTGGTGAAAAAAAGGATGACCATCGTCTTCAATCTATGAGAATGTGAAAAGAAAATAGTTACTGAGTGGAACAGTAGTATGTTAATAACCTGTTTTCAGGCTTAAAAAGAGAGGCAACACTGACAGAAAATTATGCAGGACTAAAACTACTGGACCACATAAGTGAAGTCTCTGAGAGTTATAGACCAAGAAATCAAGGGTGGTAGGCATCAATACAGTATAATTTAGCTGCAAGCCTGAAAAGGCAACTATTAATGCAATTCTCTATGGCCCAAAAATCATTGAATACCTGTAAAGAACAGGAAGTACATTTCACTCATAGTAAGCTAAAGAAAACATTTTAATATAATTCATTAGAGTTTTATCAATGGGCTATGACAAAATTCAGTATAAACGATTGGCTAATAAAAACAATAATCATTACACATATCAACAGCAACAGTGCAGTCAGCATCAATACTTATAGAAAAGCTTAATGTGAAAGTAGTACTTCTCAGGTCTGCTAATTATGGTTTATGGTTAAAATATTAAAAAAATTAAAGAATAGTTTACTAGGAAAAATGCTCTTTGCAGGTAATCCAGTAATCACTGCAGAAAGTTTCGAGGAACTGAGGAAAGGTTTTCTGTTTTGACAAATGGGGTGGAGCACAATGGCAAACATAGCCAAAATAAAGGTGTCATGTCAATGTTTTGCATGCACCCTTTCCTTTTTCCTACTGAGAATTTTTGTAACATACTTGGTCGACTCCACTGGTTACACACTTGATATAGCCATATAATTTAACAACTTGTGATTTAACACCCAAGAGGATTGGGCCAAGCTTATAGCAGTAGACCAAAATACAAAAGGCAAATTTTCTTGTTTAAAATTAGTCACAACTAAAAAATTTTGAAAGTAACAAACAGTCAATTGTTGCAATTTCTGCAGAGTATTTTTCTCTTTGTTTTTAATATTTAAATTGTTTATTGTCCAAAATAAAAAAACCCCATTAGTATCCATTTGGGTATAATACAGATAGATTTGTGTATTTACATGACTAACAAAATACTATAATAATATAATAATAATAATAATAATAATAATAATAATACTATAATATTATTCAGATCATGTTTTATTTATATTCCAGTTTGTTGGGTACCTCATATAATTTAAATAATTAATCAGTTGATTGTCTCAGTAGTGAAAAACATAAACTATTAACATTTAAATTCTGTACTCAGGTATAATGTGGATATATTCATGTAATTACACTATCAATTAAATATTGGTATAATTGACTAGATATTTTTATTGCTGTGGTGTGACCTTTTTAATGTCATTTCAGGGTTTAAAACTTAATTTCTTTATCATTTAGACTGAGTCAAGTTAAAATAATATTTTAATATTTCTGATAAAAACGTTCAAAACTCTGAATTTCTTGCTCACTCATTCATCAGACGTACACATAAAAACAGCTAAAAATCTATGCACTTATATAACGTTAAGAAAGTAATTAAAAAGTCATTACAATTTTTAATGGTCTGGTGGGACAGATTTCTACTTCTTTAAAAGGTGTTTGTTGACGTGTCAACATGCAGAGATTAGATTAGGTCTTTTGTTTAATAGTTTCCATTTGGATGTAGTTATGTGAAATTTCTCCATCAGACCGAGGTTGCACATTTTTCATAAATACATGGGTGGGTATGGTCGATCACTTTCCAATTCAAAATTGGTGTTATGTTCTTTTGTAAATCCCAGACATATTTTGAAAGTTCTGTTGAATTAGCTTTATGTTCATACTTGAAGAAACTTTTGTATACCAAAATACCATCTTTCTTTGAATGTTTTTTTGGTCAATCCAATGTAACTCACACCTTCATCATTTTCTATTCAATGGGCAAGAATCCTTGCTGTGACAATTACACGGATCTTCTTGTTTGTTTCTTCTGCTAGTATTTTCTTGTTATGTGACATTATGATGCTGGATACATTTGGTAGACAGCTGTAACTAACCTTTTACATGTTTCTATTAAACAGTTTGTGTAAGCTGTGCTTTTTTGGGAAGTACTTATTGACAAGTTCCAGAAATCTTTTGGCTACATCTAATTTCATGTTCATTGGCTCTATTTTAGTAAATATTGAGCAATCTGCAATTATATTTGTTCATCTGTTGATGGGATGTAATTTAAATTAATAAGCTTTTAACATGTAAATTTTGTACTTAAGTACAGGGTGGATAAAGTTACGTATCCACATTATTGTTGTAGCGTAACTGTGTACCCGGTAACCATGTATTGTGGTGACATCTATTGTGTCTGATGGATATCAATAAAATGATATCCGGGTATCGACAGTTCCCGGATGTATGCTTTTCGTTGAAAGAACGTTTATATTTTTCTGCTGTAAGGATCCAGCTCAAAAACACTAAGAAATAGCTTAGGACAACAAACCTAACAATTATCACCAAGATTACTTTTTTTTGCACCTCAATTGTGTCCCTGTTGTTGTTTTCAGTACCCTCTTATTGAAAAATATATCAAAATTACTGTGTCCACCCCTTAGCACCCATCAGATCTCTACCATGGGTTGAATTCAGTACTCAGTGTACCAAAAATCTGTTTACTATGTTTTACTTTTTGGATTTATTTTCTTTCGAAAAAAAACACAACTTGACCTTTCCCCTGATGAGACAGACAATAGATTTAGTGTAACTGCATTGTAACCAAGGGGGACTGTATTTTGTTCTCTCAGCGAGACAAAAAAGATTTACAACTTTACAAAGAAAAAAAGCATTAGGTTGGAATCAGGAAGGGCATCTGGCAAAGAAATTTCTTCTGAGCACAGGATATGGGGAAAAGGTCATTAAAAGCAATTAAAAAAACCCCAAAAAACAGTCAAAATCAGTATGTGATAAATTTAACTTTCCATAAAAATTTTTCAAATAAAATTCAACAGTAATGCTACTTACACAGGGGGCTCCACTGAGTCGCTGTCCATATGCATCAAGCAAACTTTGTTCTTTCTTAACCAAAGCTATTTTCGTATTTATCCCTTCAATATCGTGCAAAAGCTTTTTCTTTCTGCTATTAAGCTCCTCCGCTTCTGTCTTTTTTCTCTTTGTCTCAGTATCTTCACTTTTTCCAATTTCAGCAACAATCTCTTTGTAGGCAACTTCTATAATTGTTGCATCACTGTAACACTGAACCCTGTAGTAAAAAAACAAGTTTTATTGTTCATTTAATCAAAAACCAATCAAATACTTAGAGCAGAAGTGTGAGCAGTGTTTGGTGGAAAAACTGGAAATTTTTACAAGTGGGCAAAAAACTGTGCACACACACACAAATGGAAGTAAGGCAAAAAGTGCTTCACAAAGGAAAAGATTTCTTTGTTGCTTGATGTGGTGGAAAACTATCTTTTAACAAATGTGGCCTTTGTTAAGTTCAAGAAAAACTTGAAAAGTACCACATTTATCTAAACACTGTGTTTTATTACTTCCTGCTAAAGGGGTTGAAAAGTAAGTCAGAATTAAATCTTAGCCTTTTCCCTACTATAATTAGGGCATTGCAGCTGCTTTTTATATTCTGTCAAAATGTACAGCTATTGTAAAGAGAAGAAAGGAAGGAGACATTCTGGTAACAAAAAGATACTGGGAGATCCAGGGAATGCAACCATGGAAGGTGACCATGAAGAAGAACTCAGAAAACATGGCTTACCAGGGTAAAAAAAGACATGCAAAGTCTTAACATCACAGTGGGCCTTGCACCAGATTAAGAGGGCGAGAGGAAGGCTGTCACCTATCCAACCCTGGTAACTGGGAGCAATGGGCATTAAAGGGATATGATACTAAGTAAGTAAAATGTTCAGTACACTCATTAAAATGTGTTCCTGTGATGTACATACCAATAGTCAGAATTAATCAGCAAGAGGTGCATAGAAGGAGAGGCAACCTGTGACTTAGACCTACATAAAGTGCATTTGGAGGGTGAGAAAATTGAAGTTGTCCAGAAGTTTTGCTACCTTGGTGACACCCTTGGAGCCAAGGGGGGAGCTGGTGCAAGTGTTACAGCAAGGGTTAACAGTGGATGGAGTAAGTTCAGGGAACTGATGCCATTGTTAACCAGCAGAGCTCTGCTTTTACCTACCAAAGGTAGAGTCTACCAGGCATGTGTACGTAGCACAATGATGTATGGCAGTGAAACTTGGCCAGTGAAAGCTGAAGATGTCAGCCGCATGGAGCGGAATGACATGAGAATGATAAGATGGATGTGCAATGTAAGTCTAAACGACAGGCTCAGTTCTAATGAAATCAGAAGGAGATTGAATTTGGACAGTATTGGCAGCTGTATGCAGAATAGGAGGCTTCGTTGGTTTGNATCAAGGTGACAGGAACCACTGGCAGAGGAAGACCAAAGAAAACATGGGAGGAAGTGATAAGGATGGATCTGAAAGAAAAAGGTGTCAGCAGAGACCTGGTGAAGGATAGGATAACTTGGAAGTCAATTTCAAGAAATCGTCCAACACATGCTAGCATGTAAAACGGACGTTAAACCGAATATGATGATGATGATGATGATGATGATGATGAATCAGCAAAGAAGTAAAATCACTAGAATCTTGAAATTGTTTATTGAAGGTAGTTGAATTAATTCATAACTGTTGAGTACAAAATTATAGATTACATTTGTATTATGTTGATTCTAGATGCATGCTGAATTTCCTTCAGGTAAGTGTGCATTTCACTGTTTTCCTTAGTATTTAAAAGTTCAAAGAGGATTTATTCATTTTTTCCTGTTATATTTTCCTTACATTACCGTACGTCTTGTTTGGGCATTCATTTACACAAAAATGTATTGTTTCCAGTTGACCTGCCTTACTCTGTTGGCTCCTGTAAAATTTTATATTAGTTTGCTGGTAAATAACTGCCAATTACTTTTCAAACCACTATGTTTCACTAATTCAGGGCCAACTTGCAAGCAGGGGTTTTGCTTCTATGGTATAGTGTGAACTGTAAACAAAATCAAATTTGTACTTCCAGATCTTAGCAGCCTGAATCCTGTAATCAATTCAAATTAACAAATGTCCATGGAGTATAGTTTATATTTTATTAGCTGCAGGCTGGTGCATTTTGCTTCTATCCAACAATGGAAAATATTTCCCAGATTACCCACAATCAGTGGGCCCATCTATGAAAGACCCAAAAGGAAGAAACAGATCATGAAAAAGTGGAGCAGAAAGCATACAAGACATATGCATTGCCCCTCCAGGACCTTGTGTGGGAAGGCCCTTCCTCTTGGGTTGGGCTTCAGCCAAGGCTCAAGAATCTCAAACCAGCTGTCCTGTATGGTTGGGCCCTATAGCCAAAGCCCTGACCAAGGAGAGACCAGAGCTCTACACTTTATCTTAGCCAAAAGGTTGAGAAGCAATTAGATTAGATTAGCCACACTACAATTGATACAGATTTAAATAAGTGAAAAAGCTGCTGTTTGGGATTTTACAGCATATTATCTATGACTTAAGAGTGGAATATGATATGGGGAGGTGGATCACATAGAGTCAATTTCATTTTGTCATTTTTCTCCAAGCTGTTGATGGTTGATGCAGTTACCAGCGTTGATTGCATCATCCTTAACAATGTTCAAATTTGTTTTTCTTCCACCATGCTTCCTTTTGTGGAAAAGGCTGCCATTGAAATGTAGCACTAGTGAACCTGAAAATTTCTAGAGAAAAACGGAAGGAAGAACAAGAATAGGGTTTAGGCAAAGCAGTGGAAAATTCAGCAAAAGCTTGTAAAAGCTGAGTTTACCATCCACTGTGAGACCCAGGGCAGGTCACGATTAAACTCTCTGTCTTGGCACAGCATCAAAGATGAGTTGGAAGTTATTTTTGGCAATTTTCTCTAATTATTTGGGCTTGGCTGTTGTAATGTCAAATATGTGGTAAGAGGGTTTAAAATATAACCTGAACCATGTGAAATCACAATGAATGAGTGGACTTGAATTTCAAAAGAAAATTTAGTAAAAGGCAAAAGTAGCACTGAACTGTTTTTGAAAACATCACTTTGGTGATAATCTCACTTATCCAATCACTTAACGCTACGTTCTCAACGGAAATTTTTTCGTACATCAGTCCGCAAATCTTACTTAAGACTGCAGGATTATTTCTCCAGACAAGTACATTGTTAATTGTGTGAGCAAGGTCTGCTTTGATGCAGTGGTAATTTCAAAAGAGAAAACCATCACAGGAATTTATTTGTTGTAGCTTATCCAATGGATTTTGTGAGAATAGAATGGTGCTGAGAATAATAAACTGCTTTATTTCAAGAGAAAGCAAGTATTTATGGCTTTCCTTTCATAAAATGCCTTTTTTTACAACCAAAAAATTCCTTTCATCACACGAAAACTTTGCTTTGTTGAAGTTGTTAGTGATTTCATTGTCAAAGCGAAAAAATCTCAAAGGCAATAATGTATTGTTCGAAATCAACGGCATGGTCAAAGGAATTCGATTCAATATTTTTCAATTAAACTCCCATAGCTATCAACTTGCCTCCAACTAACTTTTTTTTTCAACAGTGGATTTTTTTTTCCCTGGCTCAAATGCTCTCGTCTTTACCATCATTTACACACCCTCTCTTTAATATTTGTGGAATTTCCTCTTGACCCTGAATTCTAATTCTAATAGCACTTTGGTTTATTATTTGAATCCCTTGTTTTGAACTTTCCATGTTTAACCCGCCAATGATCAATGTACAAAGGTCGATCCTGCTGGAATGAGTATTCAGTGAATTGCAGTAGCACCAGTAAAATGGATGGGTTTTATAAACTACTAACCAATTCTATTTAAAATGAAAACCCAGTTGCATAATAATTAGGTTCATATAAAACTAAGTCTTATTCTCGGGTACAAGGGCAACCCTGTTACAAGATCAGCTCCATAAAACTCGCATGTTTGGCTATTTTTCTTGTGTCAGTAATAATTCAACTTAAAATTTGATTCCAAAAATTGATTCCAAAATTATTTGTATTTTTACAATTTTGTTCCCACACTTCATCCTGTTAGGCAAGGTAACCACTCAATTAAAGCAAAATTATAAATATTGAAAAGAATTCCGGGCTAAAATTTCTCAAAACTGAACATTAACAACAAAATTGAAAATAAGGGCGAGTTTCAGATTTTTAAATATTGGGCAGATTGGACCCACATAGCACTCTCCATTTTAAAAACCCACCAGTGAAACCCACACGGACACGAAAATATTTTTTTGTGAATTAGATCTTATTTGCACCTCCGCAATTAGTTATCGTGTTTTCGTTTCGCTAAGTTTCAAAAGACAAAACTTCCGTCATCAGGATATCAACACACAAACAGTGATAACGCCAACATTGTAAAAGCAGAGGAAAATTCCGGTGTTCCGGGCTACATGAAAGAAACCGTGCCAAGAATACTATTTCTTTAAATCATGCAAGATTTTCGAATCCTGTATTCAAATGCAGAAATCTGAATAGCAACAGAATAAAAACTAAAAAACACAGGTGGATTTGCAGAATTCCAACCTAAATAAGAAATAAACAACACGAACACCATATTTCAAATACTTTCCCCCCAAAAAACTCAATAGCCCTTACATACGAGGTATTATTTGTACACCAAAGTATCGAATAACAAAAGTACCATAAAGATAAAAAAATGGTGACTTTTGGAGCATCACTTAAAGAAATTTTACCTTCCAACGAAACAAATTCTGCACCGACATTAGAAAGGGCAAAACATGGTTAGCCATAAACTTAATTTTGCAAACAAATGGGGAAAATATTCAAAAACATACCGCACTGAATCTGAATCCATGACTGCTGGAAGTCCCCTAATAAGCACTTCAAGTTCCTTCGTTTCTCCACCCACAGTGACCAGACGATTGACTTCGGCCTGATCCATGAAGACCGTAACATTCTTCACGGGACAATCCACTGCCAGTACTTCCATTTTTGACCAGCCTGAAAATTCTTCAATCCGTTCCATGTTGTCCTTGTCTGCTTTTTCCTCTTCTATACTTTCAATTTCAACATTGATCGAGTCTTCTAATATTGACGTCGAAACGTTGACAGACTTTCCAGCAGAAGACATTTTGCGAGGTTTCTCAACACGAGAAGTGACTTTCGCCAGGGAACACTCCTCCCTGAAGTTGACCGTTATGACGTCATGTTTCCTTGGTGATGAGGAAAAATGTGGGACAGTCCGCAGCAGAAGCATTCAAGCAACGCCCACCAGACCTCTCAAGGTTTCAAATTTACAGGCATCCACACATGCCACATACACAAACCTGATCATACCGTGGTGCATAACAAAACCACATATAAAAATTTACATATTTTTATCATACATACTGTTACAAAATGCCCTCCCATGTGCAGATAACTCCCGGTTCAGTTCCACATCAAATTTTAAAAGATTAATTTTGTTTTATAGGTTTGTGGGAAGAATTTTATAACCAACTGTTAGTGTTCCTGTTTTATTCAACTTAATTTTCTTTTATTAAAGTCATAATAGTTTTATATATATATATATATATATATATATATATATATATATATATATATATTTATATATATATATAGGTCGTAGCTAGGGTATGACAGCTCGAAACCTCTCTCCGACAAGGTAACATTCCCGTTGCAGTGTGTATGAGCCACTGGCGTATGGGTATGTTCAGTCATTTAAGGCCACCTCAGCGCCTTAAGGATGATGAAGAAAACGTGCTTTAGTACCCGTCCATCCATGATGCTGAATATAGGCGTGACGAGAAAACAGACGAAGACAACGTGGAAATTGGATGCTGATGCCAAAGACTCAGAGAAAGAAGATTCAAAGGATAATAAAGAGGAAGCTAGGTCGCCTGTCTCAGCTGCACAGGCAAAACGCGCGCTGAAACTTTTGTGCCAGTATGCTTCTGTTAATGGCTTTGATGAATGCACATTTCGGAAACTAGATGGTGTTAGGGCTGTTGTGGTAAACATTACCTTGGAACAGATGAAACAGACAACCATCCACATCTACTATCAATAATATGGCTGAGCGTTTGCATAATTATGTAGATATACTTATGCTTTTGTGACCATTTATCACTGATTCCACTTTATAAAATTCTAATGTTCCTTTGCAACGTTTCATTAACTTTTATCCCTGTTTATTGATATAATTAACCAAGCTTTCTTCCATGATATGTAATCATGTGCTTTGCGTGATCATGCCGAGCGTGGCAGCCGCTGCCTTTGCTTGGACTCAGTCAGACCATCTGCTGGACCACCGTCGTTGTTATTTACCATTCCTTCCTTGCCTTCACTAATATCTCTATTGTTTTTTTATCTAAAAAGTATTGCTGCTATGCAATACTGTTCATGCGTGTATGTGTGAAAGAAAGAAATTAACTGGGGCAAAGATTGAAAAGTAGATTAGCAAACTAAAAATAAAGAAAGAAAATGTTATAAAAAGGTCGCATAAAAAAAGAGCAAGCCGCATGCCGCACGTAAGGCGCACGTAAGGGAGGCAAATAAAGCCTGGGTAAGAGGGTTGGAGTTGTGATGTGGTAGTTTCTCTTTACAGTGGCTCGCACCACTTTCATGTCGGTTCCTCTTATATCTCGGGTAAAACCTCTGCACAAAAGTCCGACATATAAACGGAATCCGCGGTACCAGATTTTCGCAAAGAATATGTTTTAATAAATGCTTCAAAGAATTATTGGATTTGCAATCTCATACATGGAATATTTTTTTCACCCGTTCTTCCTCATTCAAATGGTTGAAGGCTCTTTCAGGGTGATATAGTGGCCATAAAATGTCGTAGAAAAGAAATGATACATTTCTCTTTTTGTCCTAGCCGGCAAAAGAGGTTACATTGTACCGTGAAATATGAAATACCCAACGAATCATGAAAGTTGTGTTGGGGAAAAAGGGTCAATAAGACTCGACGATCGAATTGATTAAAACAAAAGTTTTGCCTATCAATAATGGTCAGCCTTAGTTTTTAGCTTAGTATATCAATGTCCCCCAAAATCCAACTCCGCTTCCACGTAGCGGGGGATGGAATACGCTGGGTTATCTTCCCAGTAGGCTAACGGAGCTCTGGTTCCTCTTCCCTATAGGGTACATTTAGGGA
>RDPX01000109.1:850192-881651 GCA_003991215.1 Morbakka virulenta | reverse complement strand
GTTACACAATGAAAATAATGATGGCTCGGTACCAATAGGTAGTGCTGGAAAACTTATGGAAGAATAAAACTTCACGATTGTTCTGGAGAGGTTGCAGTATCATTTGTATGGGTGGGTAATTTGTGTGGATTTGAAAATGGTTAACTTTCTTTTAGGTCAGCAAGGAGGGTACACAAAATACCCCTGTTTCCTAATTTACTGGGACAGTAAAGCTACAGCGGAGCATTGGGTGAAGAATGAATGGCCTCAGCAACACCGTTTGGCATCTGGCGATAAGAATGTCATCAATGATCCTCTAGTGGATAGGAAGAACATTGTCTTTCCTCCCTTGCACATAAAGCTTGGATTGGTGAAACAGTTAGTCAAAGCTCTTGATCACTGTGATGAATAAGCTATATATGTTCACCTTTTCCTGGTCTTAGCGAAGAGAAAAAAAGGCTGATATATTTGATGGACCCCAAATTAGAACACTTATGAGAGATCCAAACTTTATCACATCCATGAATGAGACAGAAGGAAGAGCTTGGAACGCATTTTATAATGTGGTGCATAATTTTCAAGGGACTAAGAAAGCAGACAACTATAAAGAGATTGTGGAAGAACTACTAATGAGCCTGCGAGATCTTGGGTGTAGAATGAGTATCAAGATCCACACAGCCATTTGGACAATTTCCCGGAGAATCTTGGGGATGTGAGTGAGAAACAAGGGGAGCGTTTTCATCAGGACATTAAAACAATGGAAAAACGGTATCAATGCCAGTGGGACTCACACATGATGGCGGATTATTGCTGGAGCTTGATGAGAGACAACCCAGAAGCAGAAAATCAGAGATCAGCCAAGAAAAGAAAGTTCAGCTAACTGCTATTTGATACTCATCTGTGTTCCATATGCATATATATATTTTAATATTTTTTATTTTTTTCTGTCATTCTATTTGGATTGCTGTACATCGACTCAGAAATATTTGTTATTCCTTGATTATTAATATACAAAATTTAGTACAAAAAAATCACGTTTTTATTATGAAACCTTCGATATAGCTATAGGTTGATGAGTAATTTTCATGAAAAATTGGACATTTTGCATAGCTCGAAATCCTGATTTGATAGACAAAAAATGGGTTCATATTCGTAATCAACAGACCAAACCTATTTATCTATTTATCTATCTATCTATCTATCTATCTATCTATCTATCTATCTATCTATCTATCTATCTATATATCTATCTATCGACCTATCTAACTATCTATGTAATCTATCTAATCTACCTATCTATCTATCTATCTATCTATCTATCTATCTATCTATCTATCTATCTATCTATCTATCTATCTATCTATCGATCCATTCATTCATCTATACATCCATCCATACATCCATCGATTCATCTTCCTATTTATATAAACTGCCCTCTCTGATTCCAGATCATTTTTGGCCAGTTCGCAGCTACTCATAGACTTTTGGCTTCAACCCTGTTGTGCTTCAAACGCCTAAAAGTCTCTGCGACTGTGGCTTCTTACACAGAAACACCCAACTTTGAAAGACTCTTCAACGAAATCAATTTTCTTCTTATCAAATTGTTTTAAAGTGGATTTTATTCCTTTTTGTTTTAAGTTTTCCTCATTTTACAGTTCCGTACGTTAAATGGCTTCAAGAACTGTAAGGACCTATAACTTTTAAAAAATAAGAAAATACAATTCTGGCTAAGAGTTTGATTAGATCACACCACACATACCTGTGCGTGCACAGCTCTTAAGTTACTCTGAATCTCTAATATCTTCTTCGCATGTTCACATTGTTCAACTTTCACATTCTTCTGCATCAGTCTGCAAATGATTGATGAGAGACAAATGCGGATAAGCAGCTTCCTATAATGTTCACTAGGGTAATGGCGTTTATATCNACATTGATATTAACTATCGAATCAGTGTACTATTTACAATATCCCCAACCCTTGAAAAAACCCCACCTATCAATATCACCCAGTTGGATTTTTTTTTCAACCGACTTTATTTTTCAAATTATCTTACTTACATTTTTGTCTTAACACACACACACACTATATATATGTATATATATATATATGGAAGTGTATCACAAGACACAAGATACTAAGGGTGCTAAATACTAAAAATAGAGCAAAAAAATTTCATCAAAGTATTTGCATTGACTAGAGTTTCATGTATCTCAAACAATTTTCAGACTGTTCAAAACTTGTATGAAAAGCTGTTTACAAAATATTCAAAGAAGTGAGCATATTCCAGGGAGATCTTAAAATAAACAATTTACGACTATTACACGCGTAATAAAAGTATTAGGCACGCAATAAAAGTAATAAGTTGATAAAAGTCTACTTCACATTTCTGATAAAGAATTTCTTTTAGACTCGACATTTCGAAATAAGCTCTGTACGTTTGTTCAGAAGACTGATTGGCTGTCGTCTTATAATCCCTACTTTTTCACTGAGGCAAAAATCGCATTTCCCCGTATCGCATTTTAAGAAGAAGAACTTTCAACAACGGTTTTCATTGAAGATATGGTATTAAAACAATTAGTGTGCTATATTACTGCTTTTGGAATAACTACACCCTATGACTGATCGAATTTAATCATCTCCTCCTGACTAGATCCACTGATACTAGTAAACAGTCAATAACTTAATGTGTTTCCACTTACTTGATAACTACATCAAGTGCATGGCCAAGAGAGAGGGGTTTTCCATTAAGATAGTTATAATCCAGGGCATGTGAAATATAGGAAGTTGCTTCAAGTAATTTGTTGAATTCTCTCTCTACCATTTCATCTTTATCTTTCGGCACCTAAAGTCAGCAATAACAAAAAGCTAATTTTACAACAAACATTAAAAATCCCTAAATAAATAAATAAATAAACAAATAAATAAATGTGCATAGAAATTTAGTCATAAATAAACAAATAAATGAAGTTTAATTTTTTAATGTTCTTCATTATTCATCAACTTAACTTAAACGTTGCCACTGGTCTGATGTTAGGCCAAGTGTCGAGAGATACCTCTCATCAAGACGAAACCAAACAGATGAAAAGTTCCGATTAGGATAAAACCTGAACAGAATCTGTAGCAAGAGTTGCATGTGAGCTTTTCCCAAATGAAATATTATGCAAATTCTTGTCTAGCTCCGATGCAAAATAGAGAAGTAAAATACTGGTTACCCGTGAATGGCTATTGTAAAAATTGGAATGCTTTATGAATAGGAACATAAACGAGGATGTTCGGGCAGGATCCCAAACAACATTTATGATGAATTTGATGATGATGATGATCTTGATGATGATGATGATCTTGATGATGATGATGGTCTTAATGATGATGATGATGATCTTGATGATGATGATCTTGATGTTGATGATCTTGTTGATGATTATGATCTTGATGATGATGATGATGATGATGATGATGATGATGATGATGATGATGATGATGATGATGATGATGATGATAAGAACAGATGCTTTTTATGTTTTGTTTGACAAATTTTACCATGAAAAAAACTCAACGATAACCAAGGCGCTAAAAAAACTTGTGAGAAAGGCAGATAAGAACTGTCTCCGGTAGTTTTTTAAACTTTAAAGAAGAAGGGTACAGTGGATGTCATTTTCACATGCTAGAGCATAAAAACCACAGTAACAGGAATTTGGCAGCACATAAAAACAAATGCCCACAAAGGCATCAGGCAAGGGAAACGAGTGAGGATGAGATACATGCAATAAAGTGGGTTTCTGTACCCATGATTTAGTTGTAAGCGATATATATATATATATATATATATATATATATATATGTGTGTGTGTGTGTGTGTAATTTTGTGTATTCGTATCAAAAAGTGCTCAATGCATATAGCAGAGCAATTGGTAAAACACGAAAAATAAGAACTATTAGTTGCAATCATAGTTCTTATCTTTCGTGTTTTACTTTATATATATATATATATATATATATTTACTTATATCGCTTAGAACCAAATCATGGGGTCTGTTACGTTGTAAAACAAGTATATTAAAATATAAGGAGCATTTCAAAAAAATTAAACTGTATACTACTTACTATGGTCCCGTTTGACTCGTACAAAGGGCACTTTTGGCGAATTTTATGAAGCTCAATGCTTACTTGGTTACTAAGTATAGTGAGGGGATTTCCACCTAAAAATAGTAAGTAGTCACAATATGAACATGTAATACAATTGAAATCAACTGATTATTTAATCAATACAGAGTTAACCAAAAATAAACCACAAACGTTCATTCATACGAAATAACCTCTACTAACCTATAATGTAAGGCACCACCATGATGTCCATTTTGTGTGGGCACTTACTACAGTCTTAATGCATGTAGTATTTTAATGTAGTATCGATTTACAATTGGGTAAGAGTCCGCTGACTGATAACGTGCGGTTAAAAGAATATAAAGTGGGCTTCAACAGCACATCAAATTGGAGGGCAAAATAATTTTTTACAGTGATAATTATTTTTATTCACAGCCAGACTTCTAAGTGGTGGTTTTTCTTTCATCCAATCATTTATCCATCTAACCCGGTCATGCCACTGTGGCCAGATCGCTTCCATAAATTTTACCACGCTATATGACTTCGTCCCGCTTGCAATCACGCGCCCCTCCCTCCCTAAGCTATCTTCTCTATTACATCTGTTCATTTTCTTTATATCATCCCTCCATGTCCTTTTCGGTGTTCCGTTACCCTCCTTCCTTCTCTGTCTAAGCACTTGGTTGTTCTGTTACTCTCATAGGTGTTTTTCATTCTGGTAGGATGTCCTGTCCATTGATTTCTCGTGTTCTTCACTTTGTTTCGTTCCTGACGGTCTCATTTCTGGTCTTGTCTCTTCTGATAATATTAGACATTGATTTTTCATGCTACTCTGGGTCATTATCTCTCTTGATTTTCAGTGGCACTCCAGATCTCCGCCAGTTCTCTGTCATTTCTGGTAGGGTGATTCCGTCCATGATCTTTCTGCTCAAGGATATTGGTATATATTTGCTTTAAAACTTTGATGTAATCCTAAAACTTATCCTCGGGTGAATTCCATTTAATTTCTGGGTGTTAACAATATTCCCAGATACTTGTATTCGTTTACTTCTTCCAGTTCTTCACTGCCTACTAATACTCCTCTTCTCTGATATCTTCTCACTGCCATATTACACATTGGCTTTCTTCCGGTCTAGTTTCTTCTTACCTCTCTTATTCTTTATGTTCAAGTCTATACTAGTACTTTAAGTTATTCTTCATTCACTAAAAAAACCATTACCATCCGCAAATCTCAGCTGGCCTGCCTCTCTCTAATTATGTGGATACTCGCCTCATTTTGCTCTCTCTTGAAAATTTCTTCTGGTGTGCACATCATTGGGGACAATGTGTCTTCATGACGAACTTTTTTCATTATATCAACCTTTCTATTTATTTTCCCTTTTCGTTTTATTAATTAAACAAAAGATTCGTGGAGGAAAAAAGTAACTGCTACAATTAACACAAAGTCTATTTTGGTCAAAAGCTTTTTCAGTCACATTCGTCGAGACCAATATATCTGGATTAGAAAATACAGATCCAGTGGTATTTCTAAATATGTAAAACGACAGGAGGGGCGGGGTTGGAACACAGCAAATCAATTTTTTTTAATTGGGTGTCTGCGAAACATTGCGACTTTATATGAATTCCTTACGTCTGGGGTCATTCATGCCGAATCTAGGCAAAAAAGAATTCATGTAAGGGATTGAATTCTTTTTGACAGCCTACAAAAAGTGGCTGGTTGCCTTGGATACACCCTTTGTTTCCATCATTGATGGATCGAGTTTTATGATAAAATAGGTAAAGTAGAGATTTATATTTTCTATCTTGGCAACTGAGTCAAGATCAGTTCCAGCGAAAAAATTTGGACCAAAACGAACGTTGAACGAAAGTAAATTAGCTATAATCACGAAAGAAATCACAGTCAATTATATGATGTACTGTGTAGATAACGATAATCAAATACATGTTAACCTTACCAAGGCCAGTAAGGACCATAGCACCAAGGTCTGCAATATACATGCCTTGGCGAAAGGTTGCTACTCTTCCACCAACTCTTTCCTGTAAAATACAAAAATACAAGGGCGAAGTAGTAAGAAATCAAACAAGAATGTAGTAATTATAAACTTTAAACGTAGCGTTTCAGGCCATACGTTCATAGTTTAAAAATCTGTAATTGGTAAATTGCGCCGATCTTGTCATAACCACGGTTCAATGTAGATCCAGCAATCACTTCTTCATAATACGCGTAGAGATCAAACATGTCTTTAAATAAAAGACTTCAAACGCATATACCCCTTATCTAATACGTAAAAGTAAGAGACTTACCCTAGCTTCCAAAACAACGACATCACACCCAAATGAGTAAAGCTTTCTAGCAGCCATCAAACCAGATATGCCTGCTCCCACTATGATAATTTTCGGGGGATTCTTTACTGAAAGGAGACAAAAGAAATTTTCATGGTATTTTGGAATCTTCTTTAGTGACGACAGGGGGAAATAAAACATTTCATAGTAACATTAATAGTAACATATAATAAGAAAGCATTAAAAATGATAGCCTTGCGCTATTTATGATACATATTATTTAAGACACCACAATAAGCTCCAGCGTGCGTCTCTGACATAAATGATTTGTTGATGAAGCTTACTTTTAAGTTAAGGCTTCATCAAAATGAATGTGACTAACATTTTAATATTTGTAATGGGTGCATAAGAAAACTTATTAAAACAGGTTCTGTATCAGTATTAAAACAGATACAGAACCCTTAGTACACATTACCTATGTTATCCACTAACGAAAAAGGTAAAGTACACTGAACGCTTTAATCGAATAAAAAGCAATTAAATATAAACGCTTACACTGAGGTCTGGGCTTTAAAATTTTGTAAACTCCGAAATTAATTGATCCATATCGATCAAGGAACGCATGAATCCGATTGACCAACTTGGGATCATCTAAAATAAAACAATAAACACCTTTATTATATAGAAATAAAAGTTGGTATTAAAATAAATAAAGTTAACTTCTAGTTAAGTGCTTGGCCAACAAATCATCATAACCAATATATAACTGAGGGGTATGCAGAAGATTCCTGAATCAAGAAAATCTCTTCTTTGACAGTGCATCCCTATAATTTAGTGCATCTACGTCAATTTTTAAAGTGTGAATTTTTAAAATCACATCTTCTACACTGTTCTTTACCTCGAATTTTTATGAATTCAATGCCAAATTTTTCCATTTCAAAATATGTACCTAAGTCTCTAAAATCCTCCAAATTTATGCATTTCATATGTCATTAAAACCTAAAACGATCTTTTTTGTGGCACAAAAATGGGTTAAAAGTAAACCCTCAAATAAAACAGAAACGGGATGACGTCTAAGTTAAAAACACACAGAAAAGAATTAAAACAAACGTCAAACGTTCTTTTCCATCGTGTTTAAATCGGTAACATTAAAACCCGTGATTAAACCATTAACACATTTCCTAAACCTAAACTTAAGACTGGGAAAGTTTGAGTCAGCATAGACGTAACATTGGGCATGAATTTATTTCTCAATAAATCATAACAATGCTAATCGACGGCTAGAGGGGTCATTTTACGTTGTATAACAAATTTTATGTGCCTGTTTCGATTCCAGTCAAGCTTCAATATTTCTTAACAAAGTTTGTAAAGGGTGATTCATTGATATACTTCGTATAAAAATTTAGATAAAAACACTACTTAAACACTCTTTCAAAGCAATCTAAAACGATTGCCAAATGAAAAACAGGATCGTGGTGAACAGGAACTAAGTTCACTGTGTGGCAGAATACATATAATTAAATATCTATTTATTTCGTGTATATCCTCGTCTAATGCCCTCTGTGAACTTACCATTGTATGGTGGCTCCACTTGTGCCAGACCAGTTTCAAGTGTTAACTCTTGCCTTGGCGAAGCTAGCCAGAGTTGGAGCTAAAATTTTATAATAAATACAAACTTTACTATGAAAATTTTAAGAATGGTCCTCTGGTAGAAATTAGTTGAAACAAACCACGTAACCTTTCTTTTTATCGTTAACAAAACTTTTTTTCCAATAACTTGGATACATCAAAACCTCAAGGTTTCGGGTTGAACTTACTTTAAGGTCTGCGGGTCGTAATTTTTTAATTTTATTAATAACAAAATGGTGGTAATAAAAGGTAAGCCAAGAGATTAATCTCATGGCTAAAGATGACCTGTCCCAAAACAGACTGAATGCATAAGAACTCTTGTAATATAGGGAAAAGGATTTTGCCTTAAGTCACAAGAAATGGAAGAACATGAGTTATGCAAGAAAGACAAATCTTTACGGTCATACAAGCTGAGTACGAGTTAAATACTTTTAACGTAATGTCTTGAGGCTGACATTAAGCTAGAGGCACTAAAAATCGTAAGTGCGAGTCTACTAAACAGTAAAGTAAGAAGTTCAAAGCCCAAGTGAGACCAACGACGTTTCCATGTCATTAGTTACAGTGTACATTATGAGTTGTTGAGTTCTGCCCACCTTTTATTCTCCTGAATGCACAGCATTTGACAACACCAGGCTGAGTAACCGATAAAGCAAGGATTAGGAAATGGTACAAACTTGACAACAAACCGGTATTTTTAGGCGCACAAAATATTACAAAGCTAACCAAAGTCAAAGACGTTGTGGCCGGAAAAGAGACCAAAATACCTCATGCCACATGCAACTCTGGTATTTCATGTCTTTGTATCTTGTTTGCCACGTTATATTATCACCAATTAACACCATCTACAGACGTTGCTGCTACTGTTCCTCCCTCTTCCCTGTTACCTCCTTTCTTTCTCCTATTATTACTTCTTTACTCCTCTTGCTGCTTCGAACACGACTACTTTTCCTCCTCCTCCTCCTCCTGCTGATGCTGGTACTACTTCTGTACTATAACTGCTTCTACTACTCTTAATCCTACTGTAGCTGATACAAGAATCACTAGCACTGTACCATTGTACTAAAAGAAGTATAACTGGTGTCTTATCAACCAGTTTCGTTGAAAAAGTTACAGAAAACTACATTATTCTTATAATTTACCTACGTAAGGTATATAGTAGCCTAAAATTACGATAATAGTATTGATGTAGTGGATCTCAAATAAAACAAAAAATATGTAGAAAATTAAGCAGCGTCGAACTGGGTGTCACGATACTACACGTGCCTCTGGCTTTCGTGGCAATCTGTTCTACTAACTGAGCTAAGCTCTAAACATATCACTTTTGCAACCAATCTTCCATTTGATTGTGCTATTCTTTCATCGCCCAAAGCTATGCATATGGCCTGAGGATCTAACAAATAAACATCTTTTCTTATAAGTCCGCTCTACTGACTTCAAATCAAATTAACTTATATCGCTACTTTTGTGTAAAGACACGGCAGATAAATTCAGTAATACAAAGGAACCTACCAGTCTGTTACGAATGTATAAAAATTTCTTCTGGACAGCTGCAGGGCCTTGGCTTATATCTTGAAAGCAAGATGCTTCTTGTGCCGTCATCTGATCGGCTGGCAGACGGCTCGCAAAAGCAGACCCTTCCAGGGCTGGCGAGAAAAATATAAAATCATAAAAAACATGAAATTTAATGAAATATTACTTTAAAAAAATGGAGCTATAATACGATATAAGAGTACTTTTTATTACAGGAAATGTAGAAAACGACTCACGCTTTAGAAGGCAAAATTTCACACTTACTGGCCTGCTAAGGTGTTCCTTTTTACTATTTTATTAAGGTACGGCAATGGCGAATTAAAAAAACTATATAAATATTAAACAGAAATGTGTAAAACATAAACTGAAAATCAACAAAAAACTCTGCTGAGGAAGCTCCTCAAAAAAAATTTGCGGGCAATACCATTAAAAGTGGACGGATCAAAATTCTCTTCAGAAATTAACTACGCCCATGGGTGCGGGGTGTGATCACGTAACAGTATGGTGTGGTCACTTAACCGTAAGGAAATTTTAAAAATTACGACTTTTAGGGCACATAAAAGAATGAACGGCACTTTACTACCAGATTTTTGGTTTTTCAGATAAAGTTCAGCATTTGTATGTCCAAAGAAGCCAACCATCCAACCAACCAAAAAACAAAGCTGTTTAATTAAGTATAAGTTCAAATGACGTTCCCTAAAAAACTCTAGTTGGTGGGCAACGTCGACTCTGCTCTTTTTGGAACAGTTTCTCCAAGGTTTCCTCTTTGTGAACCAATGATTAAAACCATCATATCAAAATGATATAAAAACTATTTTTTGCTCCCTTGGGCCTGAGAAGATATGAGCTGCTGGATTTTTGTACGTACAACTCCTTGCATGGTAGACCTTGACACTTTCTCTGTAGAAGCCCAACAAATCTAGAGCTTTTGCCCAGGTTGCACAGGATGTGACTTGCTGAGCTTCTATGTAGTATTGTTGACTACAGCCATACAAAAACGAAACAAAGGGTCAGCACCATTTTTCTGTTTTATGGCTACAATGTTGGTGCTGGTGACCTGTACCACCTCGTCGAATTCGACCAGCGTTTTGTTGTAAGCAGAAAATAACGTTGTCTGGTCAATTTCTGCTCTCTCACCTTGATCTTTCACGTAGCATTTGACCTTTCCTACTGGTTCCTGCTCAAACATAGTTAGTGCACCAATGACATATTAATTGTCTTTCTAATGAGCCCCCTTGATGTATGATTTCATGTCAACCACAAGATCAGAGAAGACTCTTGATAGCTTCTTTTTGATGTCAAATGCTCCTAAGGGTCCTTTTTCAGTTTGTCTTACTGTACATGTATGAGCTATTTCTTTGGATATTAACTCCCATAAAAGGCCAGAGCCTGTGAGGTCATTATCCATAAAAATATGGCATAAAAATTCAAATTTTTTCATTTAGTAATGTTGAAACTAGTTACATGACTACTGAGCCACCCAGTCTAAGGTTGGTCATAGATTCCATCCTTATCTCCTCAAGTATAAAACTGAATCACAATTCATAATGAAGTTGCTGCTGTCCATATCTTGTAACTAAAGTTGATTAGTTTGCATTAAACATACTGCTTACATCCAATACATCAATATTATGTTACCATTAACTTATCAATGTTCACCTTACTTTCAGAAATAAAATTTAACACAATTGTCATTTCACATTTCCAGCAGTCCACGTACTTTTAAAAGCATGTTACTGGTATCAAGATTATTAACATTATCTTTACAGGAAAAACAGATATTCCCTGAATATCAATTGCAATTCAAAAGTTTGAGTTAAGCTTTAATTCAAGTCTTTTAGAAAATAACATTTTTATTGGTCAGATTGGTAGGTGCAAAATTAGTATGCAGAATTTTGAATAGCAAAAATTTTGAAGTAAGGCCATTAAAAAACTCTTATCAGCTACAATAAGTTCCATATTATTCCAAATTTTTTCAATTCTTCAAAAGCAGAGTCCTTAAGGTGATCCTTAGTTTAAACTGATGCTGAGCTAATATGGATTAACTTTCTAACCCTACAAATATGAAGGGATGTTATTGTTAAATATGTTAACTATAAAATGTACCATGATAAGAATATATATAAAAGGAGCATACTTGCTGATGTAAAGGTCCTATTATAAAAGTTAAATAAAAATGTCTGACATGATTAATACGAGAAAGATACTCAGTGTACTTACTCTTTGATGCCATACTCAAAACCTCAACAGGATCTTAAAAAAAATAAAAGTAATTTCTACTTACTCTATTAAAACAACAGAAAGGTCATCACAGTTGGAATATTATGAAAACTAAGTAAGCTCTTATGATCTCCTCTTCCCGACCGGATGAGGGATGAAGGAATCACCAAAAATGAACAAAAAGACAATTACATCACAATTTGTTGCATAAAAAGTACTATTGTATGATCTTATAAATGAGTTGATGAAGATGACCAGCACAGCATGGTTTGAACTATGACAAATAAAATGACAATACAACTTTCTTGTATCAGTTATTTGAATGTAGTACTGGCAAATAAATTTGTTGTTTTTTAACTTAAAAGGTTGTAATACATGCAAAAAGAGTAACATATGCTACTTAAGTTTCACATACTTCAGTACATATATTTTAAAAGTATTCTTAGTGAATGAAGCCCTGAAAGGTTTATTTTAACAATTTGACATTTTTTGGTAAACAACAGCAATGCAAAATTATGGACAATAAGTCTATATATATATGGGGACATGAAAGCTGTGACTAACAAAGTTTCTGAAACCACTAGATATACTGGCATGATGATCAAAAATGAAAAACAGGAGTAATTTGAATATTAAGAAAACCATTAATCTAAAGAATTTTTGGTGAGAAAGAGTGGGCTTCTTTAATTACACTGACTCTATTGCTTTACACATGGGTTGGAATACCCATGTGACTGGTACAAGAATAAATTCTGTTAATGCACACTTCCTTTAGCTTTGGAAACAACTGCTTTTCAGAGAAATGTCTCTTAATAATAAGGTGTCCAAGTGAAGGAATATAATTTGCACAATTCTTGTATATGATTATATATTGAAGTCAATAAGAGTGTCTTGTTTGTCAAATGTGAGGTATTTTATCACCAATGTACCTGCAGGATCATAAGTTACACTTTTCATTACAAGTTAGATGTGTAAGACAGGAACCAAGACAAAAGACCATTGGTATATATTGCAAGAACTGTTGACTTTAGTTGCAAATGTAGTGTAAGGAGAGGATCATGTAACCTTATCTATCAAGTCCTATTCAAATTGCAAATTACTCACTGAAAATATACCATGAATCATCTGCTGACATAGCTAGACCTAGACAGTGATACCAAAAGTCAAGTCTAAACAAGATTTCCAGGTGTAGGAAACATGGTAAGCAACTAAACAATTATTTATTTTCTTAGATATGGGTAGACTATATCATCAGGAGAGCTGTAGTTATACAGATTGGGGTATTCACAATATGCATAGGAAAGGAAGAAAAAACAATAGTTAGGCGAATAAAAGTGTAAACATACCAACTGGTAGACTTTCTTCCTCTTCTTCATGTTCTTCTGCATTGTTTGGTTTTACTGCAATTGTGACAGTGGCTAATGTATTAATACTGTTGTTCATTGGGGGAATTATTGGTGGTGCAGCTTGGTTTGGGGGCTCTTCCTCAGATCCATTTTCCTCATCAGTAAGCCGTGCAAGTTTCTCATCAACATCTGTATATTCAGTCTAATAATTATAAAACAAAAAACATTGAATTGAGATCAATACTTTTTAAATGCTGGTATGAAACTCCTAATTCTTACATCTAAAATATTAAATGATTAGCTGTTATTTCAACAAAGCAGCTTCCTCAGCCAGAAAAAGAATCAATTTTAAGTGAGTATCTTGATATGTTTTCTACAAAAGCCTGCTGTTGGGGCATTCTGGTAACAGTTTCAGGTTCCTTCTATATTTTTTCTTTTTAACATCATTTTCCCCAATAACTGGACTCAGTTGGTGCCTATTAGAGGGTCTTTGTTGTGACAGTGAGGAGTTTCTGGCTGAATACCCTTTCTGACACCAATCAATGGCTTTAAATTCTATTTCATTACTTGGGGAATAAAACCTGAATCTTCTTTATTACAGTGAAAACACTAACCATTAACCCTGGACTCCTCACAACTTAGATAAGAAATAAGAGGATTACTAATGCAAATACTCCAACCTATTAAAGAACCCATGCATTCCCTGCAACACAACAATCACATCCACAGGATACCTTGCACTCTTCCAAAAATATGGTTTTCAGTGTTACAGAAATGAAACACAACAAACACAAGATCGGCATGGTGCCACTACTAAAAACAAATGTATCCCTGTCATCAAGCACCACCAAAACAACTCTTCACTATCAAAGTACAAAATAGCTATACCTAATTACTTCAACAACCTGATAATATTAGAAGTGTCTCTCAAAATGAGAGACTGACAATAGAAGAAGTATTTCTTGAAACAGCTCAGAAAAAACTTACAATTTGTGACATGGAAAATATCCTATATCAATGGGTTCAACTGAGTCCATAAAATCAAGGATTTTAAAGATGTACATCAGGTATTTATTGTATCAAAAACTTAGGATATTAACTATATATTCTATACACATTAAATACATACATCTTTTAAATCCCTTATGAATAATATCATATGGATGGCTTCTTTGTAACATTGGTTCACCATTTTTCAAACAAACATAAAATAAAGGATCATTGACAATATCATTTTATGGTGTTCTTTTGAATATTGTTATTTAATTTCTATGAGATCAGCTATATTTTCATCTTTATCAACAACAAGACCATTGGGTGAGACAGCAAACCATGGTTGTGTTACAATACCAGTTTCTCATACCACTATCTTTTATTTCACTTTTAAATTCATGATATCTACATACATATTTCTAGCAAAGGACTCGTGTTTTTTCCATGTTTAAGGGCACCTTTGATCATTTGCAAAAATTTCTTTGCACTCAGCATGTCCTCAGGAAGCTTTTCAAACTAATTTTTCCTACAAAATATTTTATAACAAACAATGGATGTTAATCTATTTTAATGTAAATGAGACCACAAATTGCACTGATTTTGTGAGATAGTTTCCTTTTTGTACCTAATGGTTATTTCTTCTGTGCTGGCTAAAATCTTTATAAAGGAGATCCATTGTTTGTCAAAGCATAGTTTTCAGGGGATAAAGATATCAGAAGTTGAGGAAAATTCTATTCCTTTATTGTGCTGCTGAATTCTGGGGCAGGCAAATATTTCAAGTTTATAAGAAAAGAAAAGACAGGGTTAAAACTTATTTAAAAACTATTTGATAAGAAAGTGGTGTTATGCCAGTCATTCCAATAAGTTTATTTTCACCCATAAAATGTTCTTGCAGTAATTCTAAGTGAGTTTGAAATTCATAAGGAGACATTTCATCAAAGGATACCTGAAGAATTTGATTTTCATACAACAGATTCCATCACTGACTCTTGATGATATTGATGATACTCCCTATTTTCTTGATTGGCTTGTACATACTAACTCTGCTCAAACAAACTAAAACCTTTTAAGGCTGTGGTTGTTTATTTCCAGCACCAGTCATTACATGGTTACAATATCTTGACTTTTTAGCAGGGCATAAATATTTGGCTGTTTTTACAAATGACATTTTTCTATCAATATAAACATAACGATATATTTCTTCTTTAAACTTACATCCTCTGTCTAAAGCTATCATAGCAGCACTCCCCCTGATTTTCCACTTTTCAGACAATGAGTCTATGCTTTTACCCAACCCACATCACTAATAACAATCAATTTTGTGGTCTACAACTATTTCAAGCTGTAATTCAATATTTTCAAGCATAAACTGATACAAATTTTGTGATGTTTCACTTGATTTTGCAAGCAACTTCTCACCCAAAGTTGAGATTAAATTTGCCAGTGATAGGAAGAACATACAAAATTTTTGGGATTGATTTTCAGCATATTGTCACTAAATTTTGATTCTTGACCTCAGTATGACTTTGAAGATCACAAGTAGTATATACTCTCTAATAAATGTTAATAGAATAAGCTTAACAGTAGAGTAAGGAATATTTAATAAACTGCCATGGGTAAAAAAAATAGTCTATTCTCTAAATCCCAAATATTATACAGACTAACAAACATCATTCTGGAGTTTAATTTTTTTACATGTTGTGATTAAGTTGTTATTTTGTTATTTCTACACATTTCTTGGTGGTATTGGGTGTGGAAAGCATTCATTTAATTCTGAACAATTTCAGCAATACACCTGTTATTAATTATAAAACATATGGATCTTAATGGTAAGACATGCCTGGGTGTTTGTATTTTTACAGGTGAGCTGTGGATAGCTCACCTCAATTGTTCAGGTGAGCTATATCAAGAATTAAAAAAATAATGTAAAAATTGGAGAATATGTAGTCTATTTTGGCAAACAAGTTATCTAATTTGGGGGAATCAGTATTTGGAAAGATAATGTAAAACCAGACTCTGGTCAAGTAGGGATGCCCAACATCTAACATCCTCAAAATTCCAAGAAGAACTAATTAGCTATCTCTGCATTATGCAGTCTAACTCTTATTTAATCCTGTTTTTCAAAGAAATCCACACCTCTAAGACATCTCATTTTGTGGAAAACAATGTTTGATGCGAATGGGAGCATCAGTTGTATTTCAAATTAGTTCTGAAAGACATGAAATCACAAACTGGATTCTATGCTAAGGGAGAAAAGTGATCGGAAAATTGTCCATGCTGTGGCTTTTGTCTCACATACAACTAAACCTGCCAAAAGTAGGTACTAACAGCTGGACATCTGAGATTTGGGCATTGATATTGATTTTTGGCACTTTTGATACTTTATTGTGAGAGAATCAAATACTAAAACTTTTGTGACTGATCATTAATCTAAGTATGCTATCTATAATAACAACAGAACTGAATCAATTGAAACATGGAAAATTAAAATGTACCACCAACAAGCTCTGTACAAAAAATGCAAAATTGATGAAGTTGATATTAAGTTTTACTGACCAACAAATATCAAACTTATTTCTAATATTGAGCCAAGAGAGGCAGAAGATTCAAGTCATGTACTGTACATACCACATACCATTCATGAAATAGATCATATAGACATAGCTGAGGTAAACAGGAAAACAAAAACACAAAACTTTCCAAAAAGTTGCTGAATTAATAAAAAAGGGAGCAACAATTGGATAGCCAAATCAGTAAAAGATAAAGTTATGAAATTTGCAGGTATCTTACCAGAGGCCAAATAAACTAGAAACAGCACTCTCTTTAAGAGTGACTGTAGCAATCTCTCAGACTTTGTATCAAAGTGCCATAAAATGTTTTCATACAGAAAGCAATGATGGCAAGAGTGGGGTGCAATGAAGAACACAATATCATTTCTCTTTTCACAATATGCTTCTGAAAATCAAAACCTTCAAGAGTATCCATAATGTCTGATGTTTATTGGCAAGAAGGCACTACAAATAGTGAAACAATGTAGTTTTCTATCCAAATGATGGGAGTCAGCAGCAGTTGACTATGATTTTATTCCTCTGAATTTTTTTATTCAATGCTAAAATAGCAGCAACAAGTCAAATTTACAGATTATTTGAAGCCTGATGTATTCACTGTCCAAGAATAGGAAGGAAAGTGACTGGTTTCTTTGCCACTACATATGCCATTATCCTTTATGTAAAATGAACTAAGATTATTAAAAATACAAAATAAAATTAGATTCTCAATGGGAATACAAGATATGTAAGCCACAGTAGGTATACAAGAACACCTTACATTTAACAGGGCCCAAATTGGATAAATATGGTCAGAAATGCACCGATACCCAATTTATTTAAACCATTTATGGGAAATTTAGAAACTTCCCCCTGGAAAAAAATACAATTGAAAAATTGGAGAGAAAAACCTAAAACTTAACTACTCACTAAACCTGATGAGACAAATTACGATTAATGCTTCTGTAAGGGTAGGCTTTTAGATTTTGATAAAGTCTTGTATATTTCTGTACTACAATACCTGATTGTAGAGTCCAGTAGTGAAATGCAACAAACACAAAATAATACAGTAAGCATTTGATCATACCTAATGTAATGCTACAAGCAAAAATACAACTGTGTGGTTTATTGGGGACTTAACTATCATTTTCCAATTATTGACAAATTAAATAAGTCTCTGGCTTCAAGTTATTAACAAAACTTTATAATCATTATTATCATGAGTAAAATATATATACCACTTTTAAATCAGTCATCCTTTAACAAAGTTTGTTATGACAACACCCAAGGTCAACTTTTGCACAATGGATAAAATATCAAAAGGGAAATTATGCAACTGAAAAAGTATAAAAACTACCACTTCCAAGTAAATGTGAGATAAATGATCTTGCATGCAAAGCAAAACCTGAGATTAAATGTTATAATGGTAATGATGATATCAACAAAGCTAATACAAGTCATGTAAATTTTGAGGAAAAAGCTTTTACAATAAATGNAAGTCTCTGGCTTCAAGTTATTAACAAAACTTTATAATCATTACAGATAACTTTATAATCATTATTATCATGAGTAAAATATATATACCACTTTTAAATCTGTCATCCTTTAACAAAGTTTGTTATGACAACACCCAAGGTCAACTTTTGCACAATGGATAAAATATCAAAAGGGAAATTATGCAACTTAAAAAGTATAAAAACTACCACTTCCAAGTAAATGTGAGATAAATGATCTTGCATGCAAAGCAAAACCTGAGATTAAATGTTATAATGGTAATGATGATATCAACAAAGCTAATACAAGTCATGTAAATTTGGAGGAAAAAGCTTTTACAATAAATGTGCCCAAGTATTTATTGAATTATAGGTCCCCTGAAATACTACAACTGGTTATTATGGTGTGGTTTGCACAAATGGCATTGCTCTAAATTAACAAGATATACTGTTGGAGTCACATGACACCTATATAGAAGATAAAGCTGTGGTTTGTACAACTCCAACTGTTGGTAATACTAATCCATAACAAAATTAACCAGAATAGATTCAATAGCATCATTGGTAAGAATGGGTAGACAAAAGTTATTTTCTGACTTAACTTCTTAAGTCGTATGGAAAGGTGTTAGAGAGAATGAGAAAAAAGAAGAGAAAGAAAGATAGATAGAGGGGCAGAGAGTCAGTTCTCTCTCTCTCTCTCTCTCTCTCTCTCTATATATATATATATATATATATATATATATATATATATATATACACACCAAGATAAAAAGAGAAAACTCAAAACTTGTGTATAGAATTTAAAGTTTCGTGTCTCACACTCGTCAGCTATACTCTAAAGACTATATATATAAGTAAACAAACAATCGAAAATAACAGAGTTCTTTTGTTACCATTTACAGTGCTCGATGGAAAATCCAGAGCGAGTATAAAAGGTAAAGAAAGAAAACTAAAAACTTGTGTTTTGAACTTAAACATTTCGTGTCTCGCACTCATCAGCTATACTCATCAGTATAGTATATTGTGTCTCGGTGGTCGGTTTGTCTAGCTCTTCTGGTTATGTAGCTGTACTCTGGCGTGACCAAAGTATGATAGCATAAAATATCTTGTTGGTCCATATTTCAAACTCTGGTCAATTTATCTAGTATTTCAATAGTCATTCATTGAGCACACGACACAATTATTCATTGTGTTTTAGTGCAAGCTACTTCTTATTTAATATACATGATTAACTGAAATTTAAAATTTTCGGTAGCCTTAGTATTTCACAACTTCCCAATATTTTGTTTATCTGTAACTAACTGCAAACAAGTTGCTTCCTCCATTTCTTGCCTTTTGTTTGGTTGCGTGTTGACGTCCGTGCGTCATCTCGCAAGTTTATTTTTGCGGTTCATTCAAATTGAAAAAACACTTACCCTTATCCGTTTTCTTTGACTTGTTCTCCGTGGCTGAGAAGTAATAGATCCTTCCATTACAACAAGCGATTTTCTATTCTTTCACAAGCTGAACTGTGGTAGAGTTCAGAATAACCATGAATGTTTACATTGACTGCTTTTTTTCAAATTGAATTCCGAAAAATTTCTCATTGAAAAAAAAAAGAAGAAAATGACTGAGAGCCTGGGCACTAAAAGTCACATATTGGGGATTGAGAGATTGGGAGAGGGCTGGGCCTCCCACCATCACAGAATAACAGTGTGCAATGACCCACACAGGGATATATTAGAAGAAGACGAATTACATATGATAAAAATACTGCTGAAAGATGTAAAACTAAGATACTGCTCAAAGATGTAAAACTAAGGGTCAGAAATGGAAAGACGACAGGAGAAGCATTTATAACAAATATGGGAGTCCCACATGGTGATTTTTTGACTCCAATGTTATTCATATTATACCTAGCGAAAGCACCAGATATTAAACAACAAGAAGAAGAACATTCATATGCAAAACCATTGATGTCAGAAACGTCAGAAGACATATTGCCACAGCATTTGCAAGATCACAATTATGTTGTACCAAATAGAACATCTAGTAAAATAGATCAACAATATGCAGATGATATAAGCTGGATAACAAATATGAAAGAAAGAGCAGGTATGATAAAAAAGAAAACACCAGGAAAGCTGAAGAAAAGAAATTTACAGGTCAATGAGGATAAAACTCAAGAATATTGAATAAAAAGAAAAGAAGAAAATTGGAAAAAATGTAAATACTTAGGAACAGTACTGGACACAGTTGAAGACATAAAAAGAAGAAAACAATTATCAATGGCATCTTCAATCAGTATAAACACATGTTGACATCAAAGAAGACACCCCTGAAAACAAGAATGAGACTATTTGAAACATATATAAGAAGCATATTCATGTGCAATAGCGAATTATGGACAACGACAAAAGAAATGGAAAAAGAAATAGATGTGTTTCAAAGAAAGTTACTGAGATCAATTGTAAAGATCAAATGGCCATACAAAATCAGCAACAAAGAACTGAACAAAAGGACAAAGCAAAAAAGATGGTCAAAAAGAATAAAAGTGAGAAGCATTCTATGGCGGGGACATCTATTAAGACTGCTAGAAAAAAGTCCAGCAAAAATAGCATTGAAAGAAAGTCTCAAGCCACAGAAAAAAACACGTGGAAAACCTAAGATAACATGGATAGCTATGATGAACATCAACTTAAAAGAAGCAAACTTGAAAATAGGAATAGAGGAAATAGAAGAAGCAGCAAGAGATAGAAAATGCTGGAGAGACATCACACGTGTGATAGAGGGCGCCATGTGGATCAACGACGAATAGGGTGATTGACGATGAATGACTTACACAAAAAATCACAAATACATTTAATTGTATCACTCAGTTTATCACAAAATTATTAAAATACATCATACTTTGAGTTTATGATTGCAGTTACGGTTTCATTATATTTCATGTCCTGTTCATGCACAAGTTAAAGAGAAAATTATGTGGATGCAGATGATAGTCCTTTGCATAGCTGGCAGAACAAGGTAATGAAAGAAGCTATATTTTTTGTCCACAAGAATTTTAAGGGGAAAAATCAATCACCTAGCTCGTGATCAATATCTGTACTTGCAGTAGAAAAATTTCGAATATTTCTTCTCACAAAGTGATCCAGAGCGTCAAAAGCAGACAAAATGGCCAAACAAGTCTTGGAAACATAAATGTGTCAAAGAGAACCATACTGTAGGTGTCACAAAGTTATTTGATGATCAAGAGATCAAACTGATCTTAAAAGCCTTTCCTCAAAAGCAGATGGGAACAATTGGAATTGCCTCTCGATGAAAAGGAAAGAGCACTTCTTTTCTTCTCACCAGAATATTCCATTATGATCGAACTTGCAAATGGGGGAGAGGTGGGTGTGCTAATAGACAGAAAGAGGTAGAATACCGCATGTCTTTACGCCTAAATGATAATTCCTTATATGAAGAGCTATTACACATTCCAACGCATGCTATAAAATGATGATAAACAATACCCTTGGTAAGGTGTTAGATCATAATTGATTACTCAACATCAATTTATTATTTTAAGCAAGGCAAAGAACATCATGTTTTATGGGCTTCTAAAAATCCACAAACAATATTCCGACTCTTCGCTATTTGGATCTATCTACAATGGTTATAACAGTTGGTCCGCCCGTATTGCTGGGTGACTGTTTCCCCTAAAGCTTCAGAAAAATATCTTCCCTCGACGTCCCAGGACAGAGAAAAGCTGATTGCATCATTTCTTTTGGCAATAACAGGAAACTAACTAACATTGGCCAGTACCTCAATAATGCATTATACCATTCAGTCTCAACTTATGTCAACTTGTGTCATCGCCATTCTGTTGAGAAAAACAAGAAGTATTAGTTCAAACCCAAATGACGTTTGAAAGGAAGAAAAGCATCTTTAGAAGGCTCTCTTACCCAATGGATACCATGTTAAGGATGTCCAGAGAACATTACAAAGAGCTAAAGGAACGAATCACGAAGGAGAAATAGAATCTCTAAAACGAATGTCTTCCCTTTGTCAATAGTGAGAACTTAAGAAAAAATCTCAGACAATAATTAAGCAATGTCCCTGCTTCACAACATTGCCCTTAAAAACGGTATTGTCAAAATCAATGTACCCAATACAGCTGAAGAGGAAGGCAAAAATGTCTAGAAACTATTTTGTGAGTAGTGTTCTGCCCCTTATATTGTGCAATCAAAGCGCTCCTTCGGTCAAGGGGGAAAGGGACACAAGAGAACTGTTAAAAAAGGTAAGACCAATAGTCGTGAAACAACTGGATATTACCGGAGTCAACGTATCACCTTCGATTGGAAAAATGAAAGGGATTGGGACAATAAAATCAATGCAACAGCAAGAAAAAATAAAAGAAACTATCTGCAGCACAAATATACATCAATAGTATATCTTACCTTATTCTAGTAGATTGTTGTTTATTCATTATGTTATAACTGTTTGAACTATAGGTTTAAAAAAAAAATTTAAACATATCCTTCAGTGACACAAAATGACAAGTCAGATTGAGCAGATGGCCTATTATTTTTATTTGAACTTTATCACCTTGCTAGCAAAATTCAAAGTAAAACATCTGAAGACAAATTTTTCTTTATCAGGAAGATATAGTATATTCTTGTCATTTCTAGATTGATGAAAAATGCCCAATTTTTCAAATAAAAATGTTGAAAGTCTTTTACATTATCTTGACATGAAAATTTCTACAGGGTGTCGATGTAAATCTTATTTTTCTAATAGCGTCAACGAAAATTCACCGTCATATCGAATATCTCCAGTGCTGATCCAGCTCTGGGCGTTGTTAGTAGCATCCCTACGCAGACCACTCAGGATCCAACTAACAGTCTTTAAGTGATATCAACTGAACCATCAAAAGGATCGGATTAAATAATAAATCGTCACATTTTAAACACAACACGTACCTTTTGTTTAGAAAAAAAACGAAATCAGTGTATTATATAAATGGTCCAAAGAATGGAGTTTTGAGAAAATGGTAAATGCCACCATCTGAACACCATAGCAGCCTTACCAAGCAACTCTCCTAGAGATGGTGACTTCATAAAAACACTCATGGTTGTGTCACCTCATCACCACTCCTCTCTTATGAGGGCAATGTGTGATATAGAGTAGCTGCTGTTGCACGGTTTAATACCACTACTATCACCAAACGGCTCAGTTAGTCGGCATTGTGTTAGTCTGTGTCTAGGGGAGGCTTCAGGACATTTATTAACTTTGTCCTCATGACAAGTTCAGTCAAACGAATGATCCCCAGTATCCGGCACTCCTTGAGTGATCAGGCGGTGAGACGTATCTCCAGAGTCAAGACTGACAACATATCTCAGAGTATAGACTTGAGATGGGGTAGTACTGGCTCTACACAGACCAGAAGTAGTCTCTTATCTTCAAAAAAATACCCTCTCCTCAGCGTTCAGTAATATCAGATGTCTTCCTTCCAGATTTTCTTTTGTGAAAGCTTTTCTTCATTCTGACTGCCTCATATTCTTGCTATTTGTAAGACAAACCTCAATGACAATGTTAGTAATAGGGATTTTCATGCTGACGGCTATTACCTTTATTTTGACCAGACTACAACTCATCTTCATGGTGTTGGAGTACAATAACTTGAATGTAAAGATAAGCGTTTCATGTCCTTTAGATTGTCTGTTCTACAGGCCACCTGTTACCTAATCTTATTCAAACCAAGGAACACTTAGTTTTTTAGGTCTCTTTTGGACCTCTGTTCCTGAGCATTGTACAGTTTCATTTTCACCTCCTTTTGGATCTCCTGATTATGTTTCTATCAGTGTTGAGGATAATGTAACTCTTTCAAAACTTGTTGATAAGCCGTATCATTGTAAGGTTTTTAAATTTGGCCAGGTTGACTTGGATTGATTTTAACACTTCCGTGGGATTCCGTATTAAGCAAATCGGCTTCTGATGCTGCAACTAAATTTACAGAATTTTCAGGAATTTGGGGTTAGGTCTTAGTTAAAAAGTTAAAAACCGTTCTCCTCCATGGTTCAATGCTCATCGTTCTTCTCTCATTACTCAATCATTTCTATGTTTAGTTTCAACGTTATGGAACTGCCGAATCTCGGGTTTCTTTCAAATGGGCTATTAGCGCTTGTAAAAGGCTGGTTTTTGATGCCATGCTCAGCGAGTTTGAGAATCTGTTTCTACTCAAAGACCTGAAAGTCAAAATTTCTAAACGATTTACCATAATCTTTTGAGGTCTAGCAAGTCAGTTATTCCTCCACTCTTTGTTACTGTTAGATATTACCTGTTCTCTACAGAAAAAGCTGATATTTTTTGCCAGAATATTTTTCAGGAATTCCTTCCTAAATGACACTGGTGTTTTTTGCCAGAGTTCCCTCCGCAAACTGATCAGATTTTGGACTCTGTCATCATAAATCCAAGATTGGTTGAAAAGGTTATCCTTTGGTTTGATCAATCTAAAGCTCATGCTCTAGATTTGATATTGGTAGTTGTTTTAAAAGAGTGTACTTCTGAGCTATCTTTCTTCCAGGCCAAACTCTTCAACCTTTGCCTATCGGAGTCTGGTTCTCTACTTTCCTGGAAAGTTTCTAATGTTGTTACTGTCTTCAAGAATGAAGGTGACCCATGTGATCCTCGCAAATAACGACATACAATTCTCCTTTCTGTCAATAGTAAGGTCTTTGAATTACTTATCAACAATACACTGGTAGAATTCTTGCAGAACGTAGGTCTCTTTCTTGATGTTTATTACGGGTTTAGAGGATGTTGCTCCACTGGTGACTTTTTGACTGTGATCTCAGAACATATATGTAGGTTTATGGATAACTTTGGTTAAGGACGAGGTATAGCACTTACTATTTCCAAGACATTTGATAAGGTCTGGCACCCTGGCTTGCTTCAAAAGCTTCTGGTTATGATAGTTGGGAAGGGTCTTTGGAATCCTTCAGTACTTTCTTTGAGATCCAAAAATGCATGTCACATTAGATAACTTTACATCTTATGGGTATTCCATTAGCACTGTCGCTTTTCAAAACTCTATTCTTGGTCCAACTCGCTTCCTTCTTTACGTCAATGATCTTTCTGGTGATTTGCTTCAGTTTATCAACATCTTTGCCGATGGCACTACCCTGTGGTCTAGCATTGACTACAAGGTAACTCAGCAGAAACAAGTCCATCGTGTCGAAGGTTTAGAATCTGACTTTTAGGCTTTCAAGAGAATGGGAAAGGAATTGGCTGGTTTCAATCAATGACGAAAAATGCAACTGAGGTCATTTAACAGAAAGCTTAGCACGTATCTCTTTCCAATATTCATTAAATATCATTCCGATATTAACCTTGATGAGGATGACTCTCCTCTTAAGGAAAGTTCATCAATGAGGATGCTTGGTTTGTCATTTTCTCCAGATCTTTCTTGGGGTTATTGTATTCAATCTTTTGGCACTTCTGCTTCAAAAAAGGTTGGTTTTTTGTATCGTGCTGTACATTACCTTACACCTGAGGCCATCTTGTATCTCTATAAATCAAGTATTCGCCCTTGCATAGAGTACTTTTGCCATATCTGGACTGGTGCTCCGTCAGCTTTTCTTTATGTTCTTGACTGTGTTCAGAGACGTGTTTGTAATTTGCTAGGTCCAGATCTTGCCGCTACTCATAAAACTTTGTCTCATCAATAGAATGTGGCTTATCTTAGCCTTTTCTGTAGGTATTATCATGCAAAGAGATTTGATGAATTGCCCAGTGTTGAAATTTAGCAACTGTAAATAAAGTCTATTGTATTGGAAGCAGGTACAAAGATGTTTCCAAATAATAGACATTATGATGCAATGCAAAAGAAACTGGGTACAATTGCTCTTCATCGAAGTACAAATATGTTAGCATGCTTTGAAATCGGCCGTCATTTTGAAAACAAAGATGGAGTTATATTACATTTCTCTTTTTTCAATTCATTTTCTGTCCTAACGAAAAGAAATCACAAGACCATTCTACCTTATAAATTGTTTTATCGTTGAACCTGCTTGTGGTATCTGACTGAAAAGGAATTTAATGTACGTAAAACTTCAAGGCTTTTCATTCTTTCGTGTAGTCGTATTGTGGTGCTTTGGGGTTTGCAACAAAGTAATCAACGGCAAGAGCGCTAAGAATATCAATGCGCGTTCCTGGTTTGGATCCATACTATTGCCATTTTCAACAGTTATCAGTTGGTTGAAATCTTACATCAAAGCTGAAAACACATTTCAAGTTCAAAAAACTATTTTCCGTAAAAACATTATATTATATTAAAATTTTCATGATACCAAGATAAACAATCTCAAACAAATTTTTATGTCCAAAAAGTTTCAGAAAAACTTAATTCTATGTCAATAAAGTCATCACTGTCGAGATCTTCCAATATCATTACTTCTTGCTTTGCTTCTCCAATATCAGTCTGTTACAATTTGGAAATGGATCTTCATGATAGGCATCCATGATTCCGGGCATGTCCTTTGATCTTTCTGGTCCTGCAATGCATGGCTGACAACCCTTGAAACAATGTATCTTATGGTAGCCGAGACCATCATCTAGAAGACACAGCAGGTAGCTTAAAACACAAGACAATATCATATCTCTGTGAAGTCGCTCAGACGCTTTAAACACGAGGAACAGGCATTACATTTCTCAGACTAGTTAGTTGGTGTGCTCCTCCAAACATATTCTTTGGTTATGTGGGCTTTAATGCCTTGTTTCAGCAAACATCAGGAGCCTGTACTGTTTTTTCTTTCTATAACAACCAGAAACAACAATTATCTCAATTTGGTCCGAGCAAAGTTGCCTTTGATAGAGTCGCTAAGGTGCGCACTGAAAGAGTCACACTAAAGATTTCTTTTGTCAAAAGGTATCTTTCCCAGACCATTATCCATTTACTCTCAAGTACGATGCTAGTTCATCCGTGCGTTTGAGGAGAGTACAAAGCATCTGCTTTTGAATTCCTTATTCTTCAGCGCTTTGGTTTCTCTTACTGCACCTTTTGAACGACCACTGAAGTTAGTTTGGTTCGATCGCCTTTTGGCACCAAACAGGTAGTCATTCATAAATTCAGATTTCCAATTTTCATATTAATGAGGCCGAGAAGATAATATAATTTCTGACTCATAATTTCTGATAACAAGTTATCAAATTGACTGTTTTTATACCATTGTGACCAAAAGTCGTATCTGATAGCATGTCACCCCAAACAGTTGGTTCATCCGTAGCACTCACATTACAGGGTGAACTAGGGAAAAACCTTCCTGTCTGAAAAACGTAGGCGACCAGTTGGTCGATAAAAAAGTTTAGATCTTTTTCTACATTGGTTGTTCATCTTCATAAGCTAAGGCTGTTACGATTCATGTATTTCTCGATCCAGCCTTTGCTTGCTTTGAAATTACTTTCAATTTAAATATCCTTAGATCCCTTCTTAAATCTTGGGTTTATCATTATTAAAGTTCTGAAAACACCCAACCCGTTGCTACTTTTCAATACTCACTCTATTAAATTTCTTTTAAGTTCCAATGAAGCAATTTTTTCCTCCAATATCAATGCGGATATTTTTGCTGTTCCTAACTTCTGAAGATCTTCTTTTCGCTTCTTTCTTTAGCAGATTACCTTTACGACAACTCCAAAACTGCTTGCAGCACCACAGTTGCCATTAATTTTTTCATAATTCATTGCATCTAGCTTAAACTAAATGCTGTAATGTTTTATTTTGGATCCTTTGTGCGCTTGTGATTTGCTAACATTTTTCTACGACATTTTAAAGCTCTTGAAAAAGACCAGTGCTTACATATATTACCAAATGTTCCTTAAAAATTTTTGTTGATCGATCGGCAAATCAAAATATGAGAAAAGTTGAAAAGTGTAGTTTTTGCTGGTTTGTATCTTTTACCAAAGCAGGATTTGCAAAAATATGATTTAAGTGCAGCTTTACACCCGGAAAATTCAATAAAATGATTCCTATAAGTGGGTCATTTTATAGATACATCATTTTATCCGGATTTCAGCTCGATTGATTAAATCGACGCCGCATATTGATGGTTATTGCGAAGTTACATTGCCTAGACGGATTAAGCGCGTATTGCCACTTGTCAAGGACAAACGGAATTATTTTTTGTTTTTCATGGCTAAATACTTCCTGGCATTCAGGGATTCACTCCAGCAAATACACACTTCTGGCGACTTTAATATAAATTAAAAATATTTATTTCCGACATTAAAACTACAATTTTAAAAAATATATATTAAAATACGACGGGAAACCATACATTGCTTCCACAACCAATAAGATACTATCATTCTATCAAACTCAATAGTTGAAAGTGGCATTAGATTACCAAACAAAGCTCATGTTACCCCTTAATTATTCAATTTTTATGGGCTGTCACATTTAGTGTGCTATTGGATGTGATAAGGTACAAAAAGTGATTCCTACTTTTTTGGGCGATGCAATTACCGGACTAAAACAGCCTTAGTTTATTCTAGTATATATGCCGCTTGTGCACCGGAATATAATCTTATGACTTGTGGTCACACGGCTATAGTTTTTCCATGTGGTGGTAAAAATCATTGGAACAAAACAAACATACATTAATTATTAAAGCTGCTGTTGGGTTAAAATTTGTCTATTCCGTTATTTTTCGAGTCTTGCGTGTAACGGTCATTCATAAGCAGAAAAGTCATTGCAGCTTGTGATACAAATTCCCCTTAATTCAAACTTTGGCTTATGCCTCAAAGGACTAGTTCTCAATGTGGATATTAATAGTTATTTGTAGATCCGAATAAAAAATTGGATAATTAAGGTATACCATTTGTACCAAGATATTTTGCAGCAAAAAAAAAATCATCTTGCAGGTAATTCACAAGGTCAGTTCACCAAAAAGATTTTTCCCTGCAAAAATATTTTGCTGCATTAAAATGATACTCGGTCACTCAAAAGACATTTCTGCTTCAAAAAATCCTCTAATTTTTCATTCTATGGTAACTGATCTACTGTACGTTAAAAGTGCCTCACGAAAAAGTGTCTCGAGGTAAAATGTCCATGCGCCAAATCCCCACAGAATGGTAGAAGTGCACAGTACTATATAGTAATTTTCTGACAAACGAAGTTAGAAAAAACATTAATTGACACTTTCATTAATCAACGCAAAGGTTCGATTTAACAACTCATTTCTTAAAACCAAATAAATTACTACTCATAGCAATTTAGATGGCACTTGCTACCCAATCTCAAGTAAAAATACAGTTGGTTTAAAGCTAATCAATTTTTTTCTTATTGTACTACGGAAACTGAAAAATGTATCTTTAATGAATATTTTTAATTGTTATAAAATATCTAACCCAAATGTATTGTTCTGACCTTATTTCTACTTTAAACAAAACATAACCAAATTGTCACCGAAATCCAATCTGGAACAAAGATAAATAGCGACGCTGTTTTAAAAACCTAACAAATTATTAGTTCCTGCACGACCTGGCTCCATTTTTGTACACTTTGGAGGGACAGATTGGAGTATGCTTAGAACAACGGTCTTGCGTATTCCGCGCTGAGTATTCTTGTAAGGTTGTCTACATAGAACCCAAACTAGCTTCTAAAAACTGTTTGATTCTGAGCCTAGTGTATTCGTTCTATATATTAAATGCGTTAAAATATTTACAAAAATAGGTTCCTGCATTAAGTTATAATATTTTATGTATGTGTGCGCAACAACTTTGCCTGCAGACTAGGCAAATTTGGCATCCACAATTCACAGAGTTTCCTCACAGTCAGTGTGAAATTCGCAAAGTTCACAATCTAGTACCCAGGGAGTTTCTTGTCGGAACAACTTTTCTGGTGTCAATTATTGTCTTTTTCGAGTGATACTAAAATATTGTCTTATCAAGGTAGCGAAATCAAAGCCTCGTGACTACTGTGCAGCTTTATCAACCAATATCCCAAGGTCACTCGTCATAGAAGAACAAGAAGACGAAATATTGACCAGGAAGCGACAGCATTTAGCAACTGCTAGAGTGAAGTGCACCAATTTGTTGGAAACAGGGTGCTCAAGCGCCAGTACTGCCAATGAGTAAAAAAACAGAAGAGCCATCAGGTTTAGTAGGTAATTACATTATGACTCCTTAAAACCACATATTTTAGAAGAGAAAACGATTATCATGTATTTGTAGATTCCGACAGATGCGGGAGAACTATTGGAATCGACAACAGTATTTAGAGACAGAGTCAGTGAACTATTCCAGGGGCAAGGCTGGAATTTATCGCACTGTTGGAGCAGAGACTTAATCTGTGCCTTAAACAGAATAAAACCAGGGCACAACTTTATGATGAAATTTAAGACGACGAGGAGGAGAAGGTGGGCAAGGAGTAAAAAGGTGGGCAAGGAGGCAAGGAGGGCAAGAAGGGCGAGCTGAAGGTCTACGATATGTATAGGAGCCCTACGAAAGATATTTCTTAGCAACTAAATTGTACTTCTGGCTGTTATTGTTAAGATTAGTGTGTAAGTTGGGGTATTTAAGGTCTGGTGCTGGTAGTTTATTCACGATTTTGTGCATAGAAAGTGGTAAATGACCAAATGCTAAAGGAAATGGATGTGATAATAGAGTGGCTGGTAATATAAAAAGAAAGATAAATTCTCGGAACATTTTTTAATAGATTATGGAGAAAGAACCTGAGAATGAGAAAAAATATCCGTGAAAAAAGTGTAAGGCAATGTTAGACACAAAACGTTATGGATGGAGTGCGAGAGGAATGAAAGGAGTGGCTGCGGGTAGGGATCTGCTGCAGATGGCAAACGGTAGTCACGTATAACATTCCAGGGTCTCCAAAGTCTACAAGGGCTGTACTTCGGTAATCCAGTCTTAAATGATTCCACGTTTGTATAGGAAAATGTCTACTTATTTTCCATAAAACTGTATTTCAGTTTCCAATTCTTCTCATTTATTTAAATTCAGGTTGACGCTTTTTTTAAAAGCGAAAATTCCATTTCTTGCCCAAAATTGATTTTCCAAATTTCATTTGTCTGGATTAGACCACATACTACTGATGCCTTTTGATAACTAAAAATAGGAAAAAAATTAAACTTATTACAAAGGAATGTAGTACATGAAAATAAATGAGCATGGCTGTGGGGTTGGGGGTTGGGTAGGTTGTATATGAAACAAACTGTGGCTGAAAGTGGGTCAGGCAAGGAAGGAAAAGGGAGGGGGGAGAGAGAGAGAGAGAAAGAGAGAGAGAGCGAAAGAGAGAGAGAGAGAAAGAGAGAGAGAAAGAGAGAGAGAGAGAGAGAGAGAGAGAGAGAGAGAGAGCGAGAGAGA
>RDPX01000109.1:810513-850174 GCA_003991215.1 Morbakka virulenta | reverse complement strand
AGAGAGAGAAAGAGAGAGAGAAAGAGAGAGAGAGAGAGAGAGAGAGAGAGAGAGAGAGAGAGAGAGAGAGAGAGAGAGGGGGGGAGACAGACAAACAGACAGAGACAGACAAACAGACAGTCATACAGACAGAGAGCAAAATTGGGTGGGTCTGGGACAAGGAGAGCAGTAAAAGAAGAGCAATAGCAATTGTCGCTGCCAAAATAAAACAATTTTTTCTTTTTTAATATATGTGGTAGCCTACCCCGAAGCTTAAAGAAATTTATATAGTGTTTTGACTTGTGCGCAAAAATGTCTTGCATTGCAAAACTAACAAAAAATGTTCCAATAAATGCAGATGCACGTTTTGCTTTTAATTTAAAATGATGACTAAATTTTGTAAAACAAATTTTCGTTCTGTTACGGCTTCTTCAACCCTTTGTTCCTTGACATGGTATATAGCTACATCTAGACAAAAACAAGTGAAAAATATGTGTGCACCTAACTGGGTTCCTATCAATGCCAATGACTTCTTTATTGAGGTCAGATGCTCGTGCCCAGGAAGGCAAGTCGGGGTTCTCCGTGACACTCACTTCTCTATGCGTGAATTTAAGATAAGTTAACCAGTAATAAAGACCTGGGAAAAGACCAGGGCACTTGAAAAAAGATAAGATTGCAAAACACTAGGGTAAAAATACAACGTCGATAGATCAAGCCAAGAACATGTTGCGATTAATGCCATATAAATTGGTTCAAACTCTGCTTGGTGCACATAAAATTGCCTGAGGCTCTCGATTTTTTAAGCCATTTATTTTGCCCTCTTTGTTCGGGCAACTATATTTCTACCAAAAGAAATAAAAACACTAGCACTGGCAGTAGTAGTTGTAGAAATAGTAGTAGTAGTAGTAGTAGTAGTAGTAGTAGTAGTAGTAGTGGTAGTAGTAGTAGTAGTAGTAGTAGTAGTAGTAGTAGTAGTAGTAGTAGTAGTAGTAGTAGTAGTAGCAGCAGCAGTGCCCTGAGTATTTGTAGTAGTAGTGAGGGTTGGTGGAGAATAAAAATATAAAGATAACTATTACCATGATAACGGCCCTGAAACTTAACCAAAATTGCAGATGTATGTCTAACAGCACTGGGGGGTCAAGAAAAGGGGTCTTCAATAGGAATTACAGTTGCTGGTCCCACTAAAAATACTTCATTACAAAATGTAAAAGGGCAAATAGAGAGAAAGGCTCCTGATAAAAATTCTTAGACTGCTAAAAGACTTACCCTAATCACACTACTTTCCTGGACAGCTTCTATTGATAAAACTTTTCCGATTCTGTAAAACGGGAAGAATGAAAATAAAAAATTTTCTCTTTTTTCAAACTATGCATTTCAACATGAAATGCTCTCCATTAAGTGGGTGTCGTTGTGGTACAAGCCAAGATACAATTTCATCTTCTCTGTAAATTGACTTCGTAAATGTCCATAGTCATACTACTGCTCTCGCATTACGGGGGCGACAAAGGTTGCAAAAGTATACTATGTCATGATAGTGCCAGCCCCTTATGGCCAAGAATATGCTGATAGTGGTAAATAAACAGAATGATATAATGTAACTGAAATATACTACTTATGGAGACAAAAAGATTTGAATAAAATCTGAACTCTGTTGTCGCCTGTCAGTCATTTCCTTTGCGCTCGGATTAGACACTACATAAATTCTAGTTTATGATTTTCTTAAGTAAAAATAAATACCTTTTATTGGTCAATACAAGTAGCAAGGGCATAAAGAATTTCAGTATTCAGAGTTTGGCCATACGCAAAAACAAACACTGGGAAACAGACACACAGGTAATAAAGTAGATATGAATATATATGAATATGATGTGAACATAGAGGAATGGTTCGGAACNGGTAAATAAACAGAATGATATAATGTAACTGAAATATACTACTTATGGAGACAAAAAGATTTGAATAAAATCTGAACTCTGTTGTCGCCTGTCAGTCATTTCCTTTGCGCTCGGATTAGACACTACATAAATTCTAGTTTATGATTTTCTTAAGTAAAAATAAATACCTTTTATTGGTCAATACAAGTAGCAAGGGCATAAAGAATTTCAGTATTCAGAGTTTGGCCATACGCAAAAACAAACACTGGGAAACAGACACACAGGTAATAAAGTAGATATGAATATATATGAATATGATGTGAACATATATGAATGGTTCGGAACACTTTCTATATATATATATATATATATATATATATATATATATCCAGTATGTACTTATTTAGTTGCTCTTGTAGCTGAAAATGAATCTGAAATTAACAAAAAATCCCCGTCACGCTGAAAAAATAGTTTAGGCATGCTCAAGCGAAAACTTGGTAACTTAACCAAAATGGATCTACAAAAACGAATTAAATAGACATTTCAAATAAAACTCTTGCAGGCTACATAGAAATCTAAAGCTGAGTCACTGTTTATCACAGATTTAAAACTCTTTTACTGGCCTACCGCATTTCATTCACAGAAGCACCTGTAGTTATTTTTACGGCTTAAGAGGAGTCAGTTATTCATTGAAGGAGCATTGCGAAGCATTAATGTTTTTCTGAAAAAAAATTACTGGTGATATTTGAAAAAATTTAGGAACAATTCTATTAAATACAGAGAAAGAAATGTAAGTAAATTTCATTTAAAAAAAGATTTAAAAAAAGAAGCAGTGATAACTGATTTTTGCAAAACGAGTCCCTTTTATACTGCTCATTCAAGGAAATAAGCTATTCGTGTAAATCAGCAGATCTAAAAGGATGCAGAAGAGCAGCTTTCGAATTTTTAAATGTCGATCGTTCCAAGTCTCCTAAAAATACGTATACTATAATGAAAACCAGGGCCACCAAAAGTGCTTCAAACTTTTTAAGGAATAAGAATAGTGCCTGGAACAGAGAAAATCATAAAGACCCAATTTTTCAAGTTAAGGACAATGGTAATGGTACCTGTTTTCGTGATGGCATGTCTGTTGCGCTTGTAAAGAGTCTTCCGGCTCATCAGGAAGCTCATCTGGTTCTTTGTTCAATTTCCATCGAAAATCACTTGGAAACAGTTCTGATTCTTCCTTACTTTCAACTGTCTTCTCTAAATTTAATGTGGGCATACTCCTTGCAACTGAAACACAACTTCTATCTTCATCGGGTGATCCTATATCCTAGAAGGAAATAACAATTCCTAGTTATTATTTTTTATTAGTGTTATTATACAACATAAAAGTACCATAAGTACCAAAACAACATTCCCATCCTACAGCTGAATTGCCCTGTTTCGAAACCAGTAACATTAAATATTGCCACTGTCAAATCGGCTGACCTCAAATCAGTGGTGGACAGCTAACAACATTTATCGACGAGGCATCCTTCAGTCACCAAATTGTTCAAGGTGTAGTCTAGACGGACAGAACATTGACCATCTGGTACTGAGCTGTCTGTAAACCAGAGTCAAGATGTGAACGTGAAATGCAACAAATACAACAACAACAACAACTACTACTACTACTACTACTACTACTACTACTACTACTACTACTACTACTACTACTACTACTACTAGTTTAAGTTATAAAAATTAATTTACATAATAAATAACTTTATTCGGTAGATTTCAACAACATGGGTTATCAATACCCTCTCTAAAATTAGTTGTTATTCTTGGATCAAAGATAACTATCATTGTCTGCTTATCATGACCAGGTAGATTGTCTAATTAGAGCTACACGGCATTGCCTGGTTAGCAGAACTGATTGTAATTTCCTGATCACCAGGGCTACTGTCATTGGCTAGTCATCAAATGTGGTAGCGTATGCCTAATTACCTGAAAATCTACATTTTTGTATCATGGTCGGGGCCCTTAACTCTGCCATCCATTACAATTCATGTAGCTTTCAGCATTCTTTTAGTATATGAAGGTAAACAATGTAAAACACTGATTTAAAATTTAAAAAAACAACCTAACTTACTATTGCCTCCCAAGTTGAGTTAAATGCTCCAAGACTATGCTTCTTCATTAGCCTAAAAGTCGAGAGGTTTTTAGAAAAATTCAACATTATAGCTATTCAAATTTCACAAAGACACAACCGTGTCACCACACCAAAACAAGCTACAGCAGCATAATATGTAGTGAAAAAAGGGATCAATGTTGTCCTTATTAACGGGGTCCTGTGGTATTTTAATACCAAAACAAACCCAAAATACAAGAGATCGTACCTCTTGTTTGACAATAAAATGATCAGAAGGCTATCTTCTTACAATTCCTCCTATCTTGTCAAAACTGTTTAGGAGAGTGGCCTTGGTTTAGTGTGCTTGTATAGCTGTGGTAAAAATAGTTAGCAGTTTGTCTTTTATGTATAATACCCCGTAGGGTTTAAAGAAGTATGGTGACCAGTACATTTCTTCATCCGTTATCTGAAGTCAATCAACACAATGTCTTCAGAACAAATGGTTTTGTTTCTGTAGGCAATCGTATGTTGTCGTCCAAAGAACAAAGATAAATTCTCAGAATTTGTTCACACATCTACATTCGAACAAATACGCCTTACGAAAATAGAATAGAAGCTGCACAGAAGAAATACTTTCTGTTATACAATTCGGTGGATCTCAAACAATTTCTAGCGACCCTTAGCGTGGGCAAAATTGTAAAAAAGTTGTGACATACAATATTTAACAATTCTGTTCGTTTCAAAAATGATAATCGTTTACATGGAAAAGGCTATTGTAAGGAAACCGTAGGTCCCTTCAGAAATCCGATGGTTTCGGGCCAGGGTCCAGCTCCTTACGACTGTTTTGCTGGAGATTCCAAAGAACAAACTTTGATATAACGTAATTTTTTCTCTGCTCTCTTCTAGGTCTCTTACTTTACTTACTTTACTTTCTCCGTTCACTGCCTACTCTTCCCATAGGTACGGGGTTCGAGGGGTGTATGACACTCTTCCACCTGTCTCTATCCATTACATCTTCCTTTCTGGCACCTTCTTGTCTCATATCTTCCTCAACCGTTTTCCTCCAGCTTTACTTCGGCCGCCCAGGTGGTCGCCTTACTTCTGCATTTTGGTTCAAAACTCTTCCGAGGGGGTACTGCAGATCTCTCCCCCTGACGAGACCATACCATCGCAGTCTTATTTTCTTCTCAGCATTGTTTCCAACGGTACTACTCCAGAACTGTTTGCCACCTCTCCACTACTGACCCTGACTTACCAAGTTAATTATGCCATGAACCGGACCATTCTTCTGTCACAGCCTGGTTCTGTGACAGACAGCTTGTCAGCACTGTCTTCAATCATCTATCATTTGTCAGCCCTCCGAATCATATAACAACACCGACCTGGTGCATGCATCATAAATTCACCCTCTGTTTTTCAATGGTAGGCTCCTGTTCACTAGAAGGCTGGCAATCTCTCTCCACTTCTGCCATGCAGCAGAAACTTTCATCCTTACAGCTCGTTCAACTCCTCCCTGAGTGTCCAGCAGGTCACCAAGGCAACATAGCTCCTTCACCTCTTCGACAACCTATCCGTCTATCTAGATGTCATCATTGTCTTCCTCCTTCTGGCACTGATTCTGACCGTTGCAGGTAGGACATCATAAGTTCAAATTACCATGTACTCTTCGTAATCCTGAGCATCGCTTGTGGCACCAGTGCTGGCAAGAGATACACAAAATGGGAGTTTTGACCAACTCCCCTTCCACATACTCCACATGGAAATCTGCCTGACCTGATAACTTCATTTTTTTCCCTTTCACCATAATCTTTGTCTTTCCAATGTTGACCTTCTTCTTGTTATCGCCTGTCTCCAATCCAAAAACTTCTACTCAACCTCCTCCTTACTCTCTGCAGACAGAACCAGGTCATCCGCGTATAGCAGCTCCAATAGATCTATTCCATCAAAAAACGAATGCCATGTATAATGAATCTAGAAAAAAGCCCCTGAAATTCGTTTCATCGCATTTCCACTGGATGGTGTTTCGCCGATAGTATCTGCTTCGTCAATGTCCACAATGTTGAACAGTAAAAAATACCCTGGTACACTACTAAACTTTGTTGTTTTCCTTTCAGTGTTTTCCTTTCTTTGAGTACACAATTAAAATAATTTTTTTGTTACTGTCCAACAATAAAAAATAAATAATCTAAATTTTTAAATATGTGGTAAATTTTTTCGGTGAGGTTCAATGAGGTTTACTTTTACAAAGGCTGAAAACCACTTATTTCAATGAGGAGAGTTACTTAATAATTTTCAACACAAAAACACTGCTTTTCTACTAAATATTGTCGTTTTCTTTTTCTGAGTATCAAATAAAAACGGATTGTTTGCAGCTATCAAGCAATAACAGTATAAAAAAGAAATTTAACCATTTTTAGGAAGGGTCTTTTTTCGGCTGAATGACGTTAACCTCTACCAAGCACAGAAATCAAAGCAACTTCAGTACAAAAAACCCCACTTAATACCGGGGATTATTTATTACATATAACTGGTTTTTCCCTTCATAATTTTAATACTATTTTCTTTATTTGTTGTATAGCTTCCCAAAGTATAGTCACAAGGGTGCATAAAACTTAAAAGTCTAACACTTATAATGAAGAAACAACGGTGACTTATTCCCTGGGAAATACCCAGGGTCCACACAGGAACCTTTTACAATAAACCCTGATAATTTACAACTCAACACCTACAGCAATTCCTTTGAAAATTGAAAAAATTTGAAAAAAAACATTGGAGTAGTGTAATAGTATATATTTTGTTGCTGTTATTCTATTTGTTTATTTTTAACATCATATTTTCCAGTGCAGTGTTTTCCCTAAGAACCGGTAACCGGCCAAATTGACCGTTTCAAACGTTTTTTGAGTCGGCTCAAACTTCAACCCCCCAAAATTTTTTGTTTTAAATAAAAATCTTGATCAGATACTTGTCATTATTCGTCTTTTTTTCCTAATTAAGTCATAGGTCAAGGTGAATATTAACGTTTTCTTACCGCTCAGTTGCCATTTTGTACACAGTGGAATGCTTGAACATTTGCTTTACTTGTCTCTGTCTTCTTATCCGCCTGTTTCTTTTCAATTCAAGGGCTTTTGACTTTGTTTCCTATCATGGAAATAAAAGTAAAGTTTTAATTGCGGGCTTATGATGGAAAGCCTGACAATTTGGTAAAAGGAAGGGCTCTGCTGCTATAATATCTTTGGGTTAGTGTGAACAAAATTTCACACTAACCCAATATATTTTAAGTACTATAGTAAGTCATCATAACTCAGTCATTCCCAGTTTCTATCCCAGTTGCGAAAAATGGAGCAGTGGGCATTGGGTTACCGTTTACTCTGTAAAAAAGTTTTGAGCAAGAAAAACGCTGCTAAGCATTTATGACACCACCAGTCTAAAAATAGATGTGTGTTCATCTCAAAAATTTATTGCGCCTGGTAGTAAATGTCTCCGAAAATCAAGAGCTCTCGGCAAGGGAGATTAAATCAACACTAGGTTCTTTTAAGTGAGGGCTGTGTATGAGAAGACAACAGCACACACTGTGGAGATGTGAAGCTAAAAATTATCATCATTATTACTTTTCAACAGTTAATTAAATACATACAATTAGCCAAATAAAATTTAACTGCCCAATTTTTCTAGTTAACAAACAACACAAAAATACATAAATTAGTCATATTCCTCGCGTTATACAAGTCCGGAAAGGAGCCTTCGGGCAATACTTTCGCTGTCCATAAAAACTGTCCTTTATATTTCTCTTACACTTTTGTCAATACGTTTATGACCTTCAAACACCTATTTAAGACCAGTTCTTAACTCTTTCGTTTCACATCCTAGTGCACCGGTTATCACGGGGATCACAGCAATATTGTAAGCTGGATGCCGCTCTCTTGTTTCGAACGCCAATTGCCTATATTTGGTCAATTTTTTCATCCTCTTGTCATCTGTTGCCGCGGGCACACAAAATCACATATTAATATCTTTGTCTCTTCTTTCATTTCAAGGATCAAATCCGGTCGTCTCGAGGACGTCAGCTTGGGAAGGTGGAATTCAAAGTCCCACACCAACTTTGCACTGCCATTTTCAAGAGTAGTTCTTCTGTCCCATCGCTGTTCATACCAAACAACGTCTTAGTCAATTGAATTGTACTCCTTTGCCCCTGCCACCGCTGGAATCATCAACGCTCGGTTGTGTCTGGATAAGTGTTCACTGTTAGCTAGCTTCTGACATCCAGCTACTAGGTGTTCTACTGTGTTGGAAACATACTCTACATCTCCGATCTTCCACCAGTCCTCTTTTTTATTTCCAAGATCTGGTCTCAGCTGTCTCCTCCAACATCGCCATTATAAACCCCCTTCTTTCTTGGATTGAGGTCCTGGAATAACAACAAATGACGTTTATGTTCTTGGTTTTTATAGACTGATTTGCTGTTCTTTTTCTTTATAGCTCCCGATTCGTCTAGCTTAAAAACCTTTTTTTAACTTGCTTATCAACTTCTAGCAGGTTGGCTTCCATCCTCGTTAAATTATTTCCCCTTTAATCAATATTTTTCCTTACTGAAAATGGACTTTTACTCCAATATCCTACATTGTTTTCACTGCTCGAGTCATAATTGCATTCTCTTCTTTCAACATTTCTCTCCTCCAAGCAGCTTGAATCCAGTTATTTGTCGAGAAAGTCATATAGCAAACAACTCTGAGCCTCGTTTCTTGGTAAACATCTCTCATGGACTTTATCCCAAGTCTACTGTCCTCTTTCTTCAGGTACAATGTCCCGTCACTTGCGTCCCGTGTTTGCCCAATACATTATTTGCTCTCATTAATTACTCTTTTCATTATTATTACATCTAGCTCCTCCAACTCTCCACTATTAAACGTGCACACCTTCATTATGTACACTGTGACTGGAATTACTTTTACATTGATTGCAAGCACCAGATTAACATCATTCAATTTGGTGCTGATTGGCATGTGAACTCTCTTCGCCTTTAACCCGCTCAAACGCTTTCGTAGTCCTTATCCCATCTGCTTGCTCTGTTTCAAGGAACTTGTGTATTTTGTTCTCGTCTGGATCTCTGGTCATCTTGTCTCGTTCGAATACAATTTCAGCACACTTTGCTACTCCATAGCATGCTCCAGTGTCAAGACTTGCCTGTACAATAATGCTGTTGACCTCTTTGAAGAGTCTCGTGATATCGCTTTAGGTGGTCTACAAAGAGACTATGTGTTCGACTGATGTCTCCATTTCCAGACGGATTCATCCAGTAGTCTTTACTTCGTTGCAATAGTAAACATACTGGTAATTTCCAGATACAAAAGCCAACAAGCGAAAATCTCTCCCCTTGCAGGAACAAGTAAAAAGTATCGATCCATTTACCTGTTACCTTTAACCCTTCACTCCATATCTCTGTTCTTGTTTTCCACTTTTCCATTAACTGCGATTTCAATTCTTTTGGTATGCCGATCCAGTGATAAACCCTCAGAATCCAGTGATGGTGGACTTTGTCATAGGCTTTTTTGTAAACATAAAATGCAACTGCAAGGTTCCTATGGTATTATTTCACTTCGTCCATGATACATCTATCAATGATTAACTGATCCATCGTTCCCAGGGCATTTTTTACTGCTCGTAATTGGGGTTTATCCCATAATTCATTTCCTATGATGTGTTATCTCATATACTTTGCTACCACTCCTGTTACTATTTTGTATGAAGTATTCAAACATGTTATTGGTATGTAATTCACTTTATCTTTCAGGTTCTTGGTTCATGGGAGTAATACTGTTCTTCCCGCAGGGCACCAACTCGATATCATAGAAATATTTGTTTTTCACATCCTCATGCCACTTCGCATGAAATTGACGATTACTGGAGAGACTTTTATATAGATTCTTAGCGAGGGAATCAGTATCATACAACCCAAATATACCAATACCTGGACATTTAAAGTTACGAAAACCGTTGAAAGAGCACAACTAATAGCAAGTTTGTTCATGCTCTGGATTTACCTACCTCTTCATTGTCTATATTATCATTTGTTGGGGTTTTAAATAAAACTTGAAATTTCGGTCGCTGAACCTAAAAATAGAAGTAATGGTAACAATAAACCAGCCAAGCTTTCTGGGGGTCTGGAAAGAAGTTCACCTACGCCAAATTTCAAGAAAACAATAGGGACGAGTACTAAATCTGTACACAGAAAAAATCTTAAACTTCAAACAAAAAACAAAATGCAATTAAAAGCAAAAGGTAATAATCTTTGAACAACAAAATTTTAAGGTGTTCACAATGTTCACAAGTTAGGCCTGGACCCAAGAAGCTGCTTGAATTGCTATGGGCTCAAAGTTGAATTCCGTAAATATTTCAAAGTTGAATTCCGTAAATATTCCTAAATGTAAATCTTAAAGCCAAAACAACACAAAAACTTCACGACATAAACTAAATCCGTAAATAGATCTGTACATCCAGGTGTAAAGCATCAATTTTCACCCGGAAATTTATCCCCAGATTCGCCCTTACCCTGAAGTCCAAAATAGACGCCCCTTCCTCCCATATTAAAAAGTGCCTATCAGGCCATTATTATTGAGACTTCCCATCCCCTTCGTCTATAAATTTCTGAGCCAAGAGTACCGCGAATATTCAAGAAAGGAAACGAATAAAAATTTACAAAACATTATTTTGTTCAGTCTTCTCTTTTTCTCTTGGCACATACACGCCATCACGTGAGGCACTTTTGACGTTAGCGTAGAATAATACGCTCAGGTGTGTGAGCATGTGTGTGAGCGTAAAATCTACACATGCACGTTATTGTTTCTTTTAATAATTACATTATTTACATAAAAGAAAATGGTAACTTTTTTAATCTTTTAAAAAATATGTAAAGACAGCAGTAGTTCATTTTTAAAAGATAAAGTTTGTTTTACAAAAAAATATGTGGATTAAGAAATCCTCCCGTTTATTGCAGTCCGTTCCTCTATTTCATTTCAGATATTGTTCCAGCGCCCTTGTTTACTGCAGTACCCTCGGCAATTTAATTTCAGAAATTTTTCCCACCCCCTTGTTTATTGGCTCCAACACTTCTACTCCGGGGTCGAGATAACGTCTTAAGAGATGGATCAACACAAAGGCTTATTCAAATCTTGAGAGAGGCAGAGGTTAACCAAGTGTTTAAAGATACAATCAATTTCAAAATATTGAACAAATATTACAATTGTGGTAATAAAACATTTTTAGTGAATATATTTGTGACGAAATGGAGACTGACGAGCTCAAAATTAGCACTTCCCATGTTAGACAATCAGCAAACTAACATGCCTCTTTGGCTTTTTAAATAACTTTTTGAAACTGGAAAACAAAACGGGAAACATTAATAAATAACATGCCTGAAATTTTAAATTTATCCACCCTATAAAAAAAATTTGAGCAATTAATTAAAAAATTCTTCTTGAAGAATTTTCGCGAAAGTCATAAAGGTTCTATAACATGATAGTTTAAACCGGAAAAAACCTCCTTGATTTTGTTCGTCTAGTTAGGCAAACTTTAAGTAGAAAAAAGATTTATCTCAAACTCCGCCATGGCCGATCCCAAGCCCGGATGAGAAAGGAGGAGGGCTGGGCAAGGGGCCAATCACCCCTTCCCATAAAACAACTACCGATTACGGAAACATGGACAGCAAACAAAACTACCTATGGTCACAGAAACATGTCGTGTGAAATCCCTGAAGATGATGACCTCAGATGGGAAGACACGCATATGACGGCTGGGGGCGAAAGCCTACGGGAAGTCTCCAACCTGAGAACGACATGCATGAGATCACTTCTAACACCAAAAAGATTCATACATCCATGTGGGATGTTCGAAAGTAAGAACCACGTACGCCACCGGGAAAACTGCAATAATAGCAAGGGAAATGAGGAAATACCATCTACAGATACTAGGCATAAGCGAAGCAAGGTGGACTGGTTTCGGAGAAGTGAAGTGGAGAGTCTGTACTGTATTCTGGTTCATATGAACAACATCATAAAGGTGTAGGAATCATGTTGAGCCCCGAGACTAGGAAATACCTAGTGTATAACAGCAACGTGATGGCCGTGCTACTCTATGGAGGAGAGATGTGGAAATTAAATGGAAATGATGTCACCAGATTGAAAATATTTCAGAGAAAATGTCTAAAAAGGATTCACCGTATCTTCTGGCCCACAAAAATCACAAACACCGAACTCTACCTTACGGCGAAGACCAATCCAGTAGGAGAGCTCATAAGGTGTAGGAGATGGGGATGGATTGGACATACTCTGAGAAAACCACAAAATGATAGCTGTAGAGTAGCACTAACATGGCCACCAGAGGAAAAAAGAAGGAGAGGACGCCCGCGAACAACATGGCGGAGGAGTGCGGAAGCAGAAAGAAATGACCTGGGATCGCAAACATGGAACGAAGTTAGGAACATAGCCAAAGACAGAGAGAGATGGCGGAGGATGCTGTAGGGCCTTATGAGCCGCCCATGGCTCGAAGAAGATAAGTAAGTAAGTAAACTAAGATTTATCTCTGTAACGTTAAAAATGAGGGGAAAACAAACAAAGGAGCCAATGCAGCCCTTCAAGAGAAGGTCAATAAAGCGCTATAACCGTGACTGCAGACAAAAATTAAGCTGCCAAGTTACGAAATACTCCAAAGAAATATGGTCGGGTATGCCTCAAAATGAAAAACTCATCAATTTATTCAAAGTATTATAGTAGTTAATGATTGAAAAAAAAGCTTGTTACCATTGGGGGAAATTTTTCTATTTTTTCCCTTTGTTGATCAGACTTGTTTATTTTCTGGAAGGCAACTTTTCCTTTTCCGCTTGCGCTGTGCACATTAGCAGCATCTGGATCCTGGAAGGTAAATAAAATCGGTGATAAAGAAAAGGCATGCAATATTAAGGGGTCACATAATGAAGAAATAAGAAAGAACAGAAATATTAAAAATTCTGAACTTTATGGGCACAGAGGAAGCCATAGATGTAAGAGCTTTATCATGTCATAAATCGTAAGCTTTTTCTAAGCAACTTTTCAAGAGATACTTCTCCCATCGTCAGGCTCTGTGCCTTTGAGCCTGACAATGGGAGAAGTATCAGAAAAAGCTTACGACTCAAGGCATGATAAAGCTCTTACATCAACAGAAATATTGTCACCCAATCGGTAGATATGACTATATATATATATATATATTATTAATAATATAAATAATACATACAAAAGAATCTGGGAATATACCAATTAGCCAAAGGCACAGAGTGATTCGGGAGGTTTTATTTGATCTTAAAAGAAATCATTTCTAATGGCAAATGCCTATATGACTTTACTTCTGCTCTCTGCGATCACTCGGGGGTCTGAGTCTAATACCAAAAAGCAGATCTGAATATTCAAGCCAGTCCTAAAGGGCCGAAAAGTTATAAATGGGTATGAAAGGCCGTACAGTTTCTTCAGACAGATTGTATAAGAATACAACAGTTTGACCATTGGGGCTTAGTAAATTCTCAATGTCAAAGTAGCAAAGATATTACATTTCAATAGTTCATTTAAGGTCAAAATAAAGACAAAACTGGAACTGTGAATCATTCCGTATTATTTACCATTTTAATATTTGCATAGTCATTCAACTAACATGGTTAAATATGACTTAAAAGAAACTTTGCTGAAATATATTTGTACTTTTATTTGCAATCATAACTTACTTTTGTTGTCTCTGGGGATGCTGCTTCTTCAGCAGACGTTCTAAGAAGCTTCCTTATACCTCTTAAGGTCACATTGGGATCTAAATGAATAAAAAACAGATTTGTTATCAAATATTACCCTATGTCTACAGTTACACTGGGCTGAAAAGGGCTTTTTCAAAAACAAAGAACAATCAATGGTAAAAGGAATCTATGTATGCAGTACCCTCCAATATTTCATAATGTCACTAGAAAAATGTATACAATGCACCTATTTTCATTATACAAATTTTGTAGAGGGGAAAAATATTTCTACACTGAGAATAGAACGTCAAAACCAGATCACCAAACTATGCAGCTCAAAGCAATGAAATCTCCCTTTCAAAATCAAAGGATTGTCGGGTTACCATTGCTAGTAATAATAACAAGCATGTCGACTTAGCCTTAACGCTACTGCCACCACCACCAACAACAATATGAACAAGGACATAAAGGTAACCAACAACCTTGTCTCTCTGTGTCTCTGTCTGTCTGTCTGTCTCTCTGTCTTTCTGTCTCTCTGTCTCTCTCTGTCTCTCTCTCTCTCTCTCAGATATGATGCGACCTATTCAAAGATATGAATAGAGAAGGCACGATCACCACCAAGAAAAGTAACTGCTAAGTCGAAATTAGATCTATCCACCATCATCGCGCAATATTAAAATATGTTTCTTTCGTCCTGTTGTCTCCGTAAAAGCTGTAATGGTCAACTGCCTAGATTTTGTAAATATTTCATCTTCCATATCAGAAACAATAAGGCAAAGTTGATTCAAAGCTTGGCGCATCCATCAAAGAAATTCACTGAGAAATTTACCGAAATAATGTGTATAATCTAAAGATTATCAAATGCAATGAATGACTTGGGTAAATGGGGCCATACGTTCAGCCAAATCCAAGCAAGCTTGACATTGGTTTTACTGGTCAAAAATTATTAAGTGAGAATATAGAGAAACTACTGTTCCATTGACTTAAAAATCAACTTGATGCAACTCTATTCTTACATGATTCCTGCTCAAGTGCACGCCTAGATATGAAGCAAAATGCATTGGTCACCCGTAACTGTGACTGCACCATCAAAATTCCCGGATGTTCTTAGTAAGCTGAGGAGTGGGAGGAAGTAATAACCAGTGCAAAAAAGAAGATTCGTTATCACAAGTAGATACAAAAAAACATAAATGACGACATGTCTTAAGCAAAAAAGAATCTCCTCTCTTCTTAAGAAATAAAGACTTTTCCTTACAACACAGGGAGTTTCATCTATGGGCCTATAAAGTGTTTTCTGCTGGGGAAATAAAAACTGATTGTGAAAACGGTATTAGGTCTGTGGCACACAAGTCGAGTATATCGTAGGTACTTCAAACTAAACAAAGCTCTTTGTAAAGTGATTTGTGGGGTTTTCCCAATATCTTACTTTTATAGACAAAATCAGAGGTGCAGCTTAACCTGTATTATTCTTTCTTTTACACTTACCTTCTAACAATCCTAATACAAAAAATCTATACCCTATATTCTTTAAGTGATGTCTCTTTTTCGGTGGCTGTGAAATTAGCGATGTCAAAAATAACGCGACTTTAGGAAAGACTGGGGCTATTTCCCGCTATTTTTCTTAGGTATATTTTCGTATATAATTATAGCTAAATTATCTACAATAAACAAACAATGTTAAATAACAAAATGCCATCCTAGACAATCTACTGATTACATAAACAATGATATTCAAGAATATAAAAGAAAAAAAAATATGCCATTATAACAAAATATATGTAAAAGAAACTTCTTGACAAAAGAAGCGAATTATATTACTTGACTTTGGGAGCCAATGGCTTTGAATAATATTCTTATAGTCATCGATTCCTAAGCTTTTAGCACCATGGTCATAGAAACATAAATCCAATTCCATAAAGCTTATTTCGTATCAAAACGTAAATTATTAGGCAATCTAAGAATAAAATGTTACAATCAATGTAAAGACGCATGTATCAACCACCGTTACGTATAAAGCACACCCCAAATTTCATAGTTATAATAACGTATTTTAGGCATACAGTGTCTACAAACTACTATGTATACGTCATACTACAGTACAAGTTACTTTAATAGTGTAAAAGTTTCCTTCAATGATCTACCACTCTTTCTCCTAGATTGGTGTTGGTATCAATTAATTACAAAATATTTACAGTCAAATAAACTATTGTGGTACAAAAATTGATTGTTGCAATTAAAATTACGTTTACTTTTGTCGAAAGCTCTTATTACTGCCAGTCGTCAGATGCAAGAATAGGGGCGAACAAGGCATGTGGATTTCTATCAATATGGTAGCAAAAAAGCGAATTGAGGAAGCTCACAAATTTTTGACTGGCCATCTCAAACAGATTTGGAGAGCCAGTCACTAAGTGTCAGGGTTATTCCTTATTTTCCTCAAGCAAGCATAAGAAGTAGTGGTCTGTGTTTGCACAGTATTTTCTTATTCAACCCAAATAAACATACTTTTTAATTGTAGAAATAGAATTTTATAGTCTCGTACTATAATAAACAGGTATTCCTTAAACCTCATCTTTTATAGCATTTATGAATTATCTTGAATTCTGTCTTAAATTGCACTATTAAAATACATAAGCCCCTAATATTGAAACTTAAGAAAAACGTTTACTAACATAAATTTGAGGGTGTGTGCATATGCAGTACCCAGACCCTGAAAAATAATTTTGGGCTTGCTCACCTGTCTTGTATCTGACAACTTAACAGTATGTTGTTAGGTTATGCTTATGACAAGAATTATCTTTATCAAGTACATGTACACAGTACAATTCAAGTTATACATTACCATTACTAAGGTGACTTTCAACAATTGACAAGTTTTCATTTTGTAACAAGATGCTCCAAAGCTCATCTTTGTCACTTCTGTATTTTAGCTGTCCTTGTTTTTCTAAACTATTTTGAATTCTGAGCATCTGAAAGGATAAACAAACTTGATTAAGTTTTGAATGCAATGTAATGACTTGGTGATAAAATGCTATCTCTAATCAGTACTTCAAAGAAGAACAAATGACCAACAGAAATCACATGGCTTTTACAACCATCTGCTTTAGCAACTGATCAATCAGCACCACACTCTAAATCAAACCAACAAATATCACAACCCTAACCAGAGCAGGTTATCATTCAACAGCAAGCCAATAAACAAGTGGAACTCTAAGGTGAGCTGCAAACGTTTTGAATTGTGGTGGTATCAGCACTGTTTTATTGTTTTGATATAAGGAATATTTAAGATAAAAAATGCTTAAATTGCCATTGACCATTGCTTAGTAGTGGCAAAATTGACATGCTGTGAATGAAAAAAGTTGGAAACAAGAGGCACCAGTATTGTGATACTGCTAATATTAATGATCCAACAGCAAAAAAGGATTTTGACATTGCACCCAGGAATCATTCAGGACTTTCAAAGAAAAAGTAGGACTAATCATCAACAGCTTCAACTGGACTATGAATTAAATCCTGGCTACAAGATTAGTGCTAATTTTGAATGGCTATTCAGAAAAACAAGGAATATCATTGAAGAAAGAAAGTAGATAAAGAAGAAACCTCCTAATAACAAGGGTAAATATTACAACACAGTACTGAGAAAAGGTTAGTTGGTCAAAGGCAATATAAAGAACAACTTACCAAGAAGATGACTCAGCAGAAGTACAGAAAAAGATTAAAAGTGCATGATGGCCTAGTTAGGAGGAGATAAGGCAAAGAATCAAGACAACCAAGCAATGTTTGGTGCAAAGTTAGAAGGGAGGGCAGTATCCAGGTGCCACAGGGCCTACTAGATCTACAAGAGCTAGCAAACATCACTGAAGCAAAAAAGGCATGGAAATTAATTTGACTGGTATCAAAGTGGAAGATGTGAAGGGTGCTACTCACAAGTTGTGAAATCAGAAGATTTTAGAAAATTTGTGCAATGCATCAAGCAGGTGAGATAAATATCATGCTAAGGAACATGCTATGAGCAGAATATTTTGAAGCACCAGATCACTGTAAAACAATACTGTGGTCTATACTCTTTAACCATAATTGATGATAGCTATATCACATGTTTTATAAGGCAAATATAAGTTTAAACATGCAATGTTGGGAAGTTTACTCCTTTCATATAATATTATATCTTATCATATCAGGTTCTGTCATTGTTGACTTTCCATGATGCCACTGATTACAATAACAATAATCAAAACAATGTAAATTGTAGTCAATTAATGTCAATACAACATAAAAATATAAAATGCACATTCTGTTTTTTCTTGTTTACCACAGTGGTAGATATAGTTAAAGTTAGCAGATAAAAGATGAATCACCCTGTGAATATTGGTGGTCTGGGTGCTTTCCATGAAGTCCAAATTCTCATTAGCATGCTCTCTATACTCTGGTTTTGATTTTGCTGATGAAGTCCTCTTTTGATTCTCCTTTTTCAATAGAAATAAAAAAAGACTTCTTGTAGATAATACATGAACAATACCAACACCTGAATAACACAATAATCCTACCATTGTTAAATTAGTATTTCATAAGGCACAAAATACCATATGTAAGAACTGAGTCAGGATAACCATGCATGTAACAATTTTTCAGTCTTAGATGTATTTGAAGTACAAGGCAAGGTGAATGCCATGGGGGTAATCTGAACCATACTTAAAATTTGAAAACACAAAGGGTTCTTTAAATAAATATCTTTTCAGTAGAGTTACCTTAACATATCTTAAATTAAATCAAACTTAAAGAAAGCCTTAAATAAATATTATCACATAATAAAAAACAAGGCATTCTGAAATTATCAACAGTTTTTGACAATCAATGCAGAAAATTTGAAGCTCCTTTATGGACTTGAGAATGCTAATTATGGCCCAAATTCTACCAAAGAATTTGGGCCATAAGTAGCATTTCACATTCTCAGATCTTTCATAAACCCATTTGAATGTGTTCAGTTAAAGTAATGAGCTTGATTCTGATTTTGCTGAACAAAAAATCTAATAGCCACATTAAAACTTATTCACTGAAAATTGACTTATTAAAACTTTCAGTCACTGAAGTTCAAAATGCTTTTAAGATAAATTGTATTTGCTCTTCTAACATATATTTATTGCTGTAATTTTATCAAATTAATGTACTTACAAATAATTCCTATATCATTGACAACTTATAAGTAAAAAAACTTTAAATCAAAATCAATGTAATATTAATTGTAGCATTAATACTCCATATTTGTAGTTGAAAAGAATATTAAAAAGCACAGACTGGAAAGGAAAACTGAGAAATAGGTCATAACAATGATCAACTACAAAAGATAATTAATCAAAACCATCAGAAAGAAACAGATTAAATTTCTGGAACACATATGTAGAAAAGATGGTCTGATAAAGAAGATGCTATTTGAAGAGACTAAAGGAAAGAAAAGGAAGGTGGTCAGAGAAAAATGTTCATGTATAGTCTTGACCAAATTGCAACTTAAAACACACCCAGCAAGCCTGAGCTAATAAAAGAGATGGGCAACTGGGAGATTTGGCAGGTAATGACTACCAGTGTGTGTTCCAGACCCGATATCCAAAGAAGAAGAAGAAGAAGAAGAAGAAGGAGGAGGAGGAGGAGAAGAAGAAGAAGACTCCATAATAGCAATTTACAAGGTAATGCCATGATTATAAACTTATTTTTAAGTGGTACATACCAAAAAAGCAGATTTCATTTCTATTTCTTTATCTCTTTGCTTAAACCTTGCATGTTGATCTTTTACTTTCTGTTCAAGCTTTTGATGCAATTGTTTTTTGTAATGGTCACGTAATTGAGCTAGGTCGTCAAGTGCATTGATATATTTCTGAAATCAAGAAAAAACTAACATACACCAAGAGGAAAAAGTAAACCAACTGTCAATTAAAAGTGAAGCAAATCAATGACTTTGGAGGCTTAAATAAATAGAAATACAAGGCAATGCTTTGAAAACAAAGCAAACCACGGCTATCTGTTATAGTTTCTTGTATTATTATGTTATAGCATTTCTCTAATAATGTGCTGTATGGCTTTCATGATATCCACTTTGCTCATCCATTTTTTAGACTCAAGTATTTTTCTAAAAATTTAGGATATAAAACAGGTATAAATATCACTCCTGAGATTCCTAATACATAATAACATCTAACCTTACTAAAATAAAAATCTACAGCCTTTTAGTCAAGCAGTTTCTGTACCTGTAACTGGCAAACAATGTGAGTAAAGCATTACAGATTCCCTTTGCTTAGTCTAGTGCTCTGAACAAGGTGACATTTGATACAGCATCAGACCAGGCATACAGGCAAAACTACTCTTCTTTTTAGCATAACAGCATTAGTACTACCCACAAGTAAAAATGAAATACTGGTTTCTAGGATTTATAGCATTCTCCAGGTTCATTCCCATTGTTCTTATCCAGAACTATAGTCCATTCCAGCTTCCAGCATGAAAAAGAAAATCAAAAGGAGAAGGCTTGGGTACTAAAGAAACCCTTGAGATTACAACCACCCATTTCCATAACCATGAATCCCCCAAGATAAAACATAAAATCATACAACTGTTGTTACTTTACCTGTTGTCTTGCTTTTAACTTTTCTAATTCTCTGTCTGAAAGCTTTTTATTAATTTGCTTGCAGGTTGTCCTTTTGATGTGTGACATGGCTGATTAAGAGAATATTTTACCACTGGCAGAAAAATTAATAAGACATTTAGTCTCTGTAACACTGTAATAGAAATTCAAAAAATTTAAAAACACAATAAATAAAAGCTAAAAAAACTAATAAATTCTTCTTCTTTCTTGAAGTCACATGTTTGTTGTCCAAGGAATATCAGTGGTCTTTAGAGTAAGAATACAATAAACAGTAACAGACACATACATAAAACAAATAAAAACAATATAAACACTTTTAAAGTGGTAAACATAATAGCTCATAAATACTGGGGGAATTAAAGCAAGACCACTCAATTTAGCTGTAGCTATTAATTCTTTTGTAACATATTACTCTTTAAAGCAATTGAGTTTTCTTCTAAAATGTTCCCCTTAACTTGGAGTACAAAAACTTGCTTCTTCTTCATCTTTTGCCAACAAAGAGGAATAAAATTGGTTATATACTGTTGGTATGACACACATACATCAAATGATATATGAGTTACTTATTTTCTGTTCACTTTTGGTATGTTTTAGCTGCATGCAGTTACATTTACAATTTTGAGAAATTGGTAATTGGTAACCTGTTTATCTGTTTTTTCCTAGTTTTCTAGTTTAGTGTTTTAAACAACAGGCTTCCATCACATTGAAACTGAAAAAAATTATTGTGATGGGCAATATCAGGAGAACAGTAAACATTGACATAATGAATAATATGAGATTTGGCTTCCTAAATTATGCATCTGTGCAAATATATGAAATTTCAGCTGTAGGCCTATAAATTTAGTCATCAATGTTAAGCAAAGCTGTGCTTGGAATATCAAGCTGAAACTCTAAGCTAGGTTGAGTGGATGGTGCAAAACAGCTGGAGTGTTAAGCAATAAGGAGATCCCAAGAAACCCTAAAATCTTTAGTAAGACCTGCAGTCCCCTATAGGTCACAATATTGGGTGCTGGGAAGGATGGTTATAGCTTAACTGCAAAATACAGAAATGACAATGCTAAAATGCACTCTTCATGTAACCAGGCTTGATCACAAACCAAATAAGAGCATTTGAAACATTCTGAGGATAAATGATATAAAGACTGTTACACAATGTGACAGGTTGTGATAGTTTAGCCATGACATACAATGAGCCTTAAATCACATTAACCAATATGAAATTAAAAATGTCTTTGCCAAGTAAATGAGAAAAAAGATAGTCTCCCTCTAACTTGACATCTAATGGTCGAACAAGATATAAGAGAAAAAGTGCCCAGTGATTAGAGGGCATTTGGCTGTATAGCATGGAGTGGTGGTCTTGAAAGGCCAGCAAAGGTAAATAATGGTGAGCATACTTTTAAAGTAGAGCATTACTTAAACGGTTTTGCATTGGGCCAACTGGAAACAAACTCATAACCACGATGTCTAATGTATTTGAATTACCTGTTCAGCCATAGTTTCAAACGCTTTAATTACCCTGGCTGGAATGGCCCGAATTTAATTTACCGGAATCAATACTGCGTTTTGTCTTTCAGAGCTTTTATCAGTGTTAAATAGTATTTAGATATTCAATTAGGCCAATACAATTTAGATACTCAGAAAAGTACCATGCAAATTACCACAACAACTTTTAGGGTCTCTAATACTACACTATATAAATATGGTCAAGTTTTGACTAACACCAGAATGACTCTTTAAATCGAAAATCAGGTTTTCGAAATCAAATTTTGCTAATTTGGAAAAAGAGAAGAAAAAAAATATATATATGTGTGTGTTGTTTGTATATATACTATTTCTCTTGCAACTAACTGGTTACAAAGGTGACAGGTATCATTTGAGTATTATTATGAAGTATTTAGCTAAAAATTAATATAAAAGTAATTCAATTTGATCAAATTAGTTTACATCGATTTCTTCATCCAAAATTAATATGCTGAAAACTGATTTTGTAATAAAACGATGCTATTTAAGATTTAAGTAGGAGACATACATGTTAGTTATACGGATAAAAATTTAAAGAAATAAATTAATTTAGTTTTTAGATTGTATTGCACGAAACCATTTATTACATATACAAGTATAAGCAGCGATACAGTACACATGTGGACATGGCTGGAGTGGAGATCATTATCAACACACCCAACAAGTGCTCAATTTCCTCTAGTAATATGAATGTAGCCAGTATAAAAACTAGTTAAATAAACAAATAAGTAAACAAATACATATATCCATAAAGACTTACCAGGACACTTACTGGTCAAGAAAATTGACATCCAAGTGCTTCCATTTTGCGCAACCAAAACAGACAGCACCTGTCATTAATCGATACTTTTCAGTCAGTGCTATGTTAACTCCCGACTTTCTGTCTAATATGAGTCTAATGAACAATGTTTCAAAGCATCACAATAAATCCGTAAACAACTTGCAAGGCCAATCTGATTTAAAACAAATCAAGATTATTCATCAGATTCAGCCTTTAATTGCACCTAACATGTTGATTGATCATTTTTTGTTTTGTTAAAATTGAGCATCCGTCTGTAATTGGCTACCTGGCTATTGTCTTTGGCACGTTAACGTAACATATTAATCAATGTCTAGTAACTACATGTATTGTTCAGCTGAATGGGGCTGTAAAATGAGCAGAAGCCATTGCCACAATATGCCTGGAGATGCGCCATGGTTACAACAATAATAAGACAACAACAGCAACTGCTGTTCCTTCCTTCACCTGTTGTTCTGATACTGAGGCTGCACTCTGAAAGTTTGAATGGAACACCAGACACAAAATGGTATTGATTTTTCACACCAACAATGTAAAAATCACTTGACTTTCAAAGAAAAAGAGCTTACCCGTCATCCTGATGTTAACCCCGGTCTTTATATGCATTTGTTGCATTTTTTAAGTAATGTTGTGGATTTTACAAAACTCCCTACAATACAAAGTACAATTAATCCATTCAGAGAAGAAGAAATGATGTTCCCAATTATAACACATATAACATTATATGAAAATAACGCCCTAGAAGATTAACGCGAATTTTGTAAATTCACGATAATTTTGTATACGTTAATTTTGTGGAACGTTAGTTTTATGCACCTTAATTTTATGTGCCTTAATTTCATGAGATGTTAATTTTGTATACCTTATTTTTCAAAGAAAAAATTCTGTCATTACATTATCTAGCTATTTGCACTATACCGATTGCGTTTTAGATATTATGATTGTCACTACGTCTCCAGCTTCGTACATTGACTCCAAAGTATCAAGAACTACTATTTCTTATTTCTTCTCACCATTTTTTACAGATGCGCAACTAGAATTTCATCAGGGCAAGGGAGCTTTTCCACAATTGGAACACAATTTTTGAGTGTCTTCAATCTTTGAAGGCTACTCGAAAGTCAGAACCGGTGTGCCATAGAAATGAGGGTCTGGAGCGTCAACCCAAGAAAAGTTTTTGAAAAAACAGACTAAAAATATCATTTTGTGCCATTTTGATATCATTTTTTTTTTTTTGCCATAAAGGATGTTTTCGTTTTGCAGAAAACGAATAAAGCTCATTAGAGGACACAAATTTGTCAAGTTTAGGGCACAAATTTGAGAACAAATTAAGAAGGGCAGGGAAGGTCTCTCCCTTCCCCCCTCTAGTTGCGCCCCTGCTTTACAATGGTGCTTGTAGATTCTACTATCAATTCTACAGCTTCGTCATCTTAATAATCTTCCACGCTTCCCCTGAAAGCGCCTAATATTTTTAAGAATAGTTTTCGATTCATCCTTATAGTTTTCTTCTTCTGAGAGGTATCCAACACTTTTTACTTTCTCTTTCAAAACTTTCATCGATTTTTCATTAGACCCCTTCACGTCAATTTTGATGGGAATCTAGACCACCCTGTTACAACGGCCATGGCTTGTATTTCTCTGTTTTTACTCTTACGGATATGCTTGCTCCCAGTTCGATCCCACAGATGTGCTTGCTCAGTTCCCAAGGAATATGTCCAACAACGTCATGTTCTATTTTGCCAGGAATTTTTACGTAGAACGAGATAGCAAATCTGTGGTAGCTATTCTTTCTTTCTTGTGCAAACCGTAACTTCTGTCCTTCATCAGGCTTCCAGATCCTCCTGTGCTCGTGCTCACCACCCAATCCACTTAAGAAATCAAAACCTGTGTTGTCAATGGTTACAACAATATACTACATTACAACTGCGACTACAATATCAAACAATAACAATATCTTGTTGTTGTTTGTCACTCCAGTATGTAATATAATTAACAGTAGAATTTAGTTCTACAATTTTGTTAAAAGGCTTACGCTCGAAAAGCTCAGACGTCTGATTTCCATTCAAATCAAACGTCTGGGTTTTTTCGAATTCTGAAGTTTCGTTTTTAAAGCATCGTTACTTTTCCCTCTCAAGTCACAGTGAAAACAAAATGTCAATATTGAAATATTATACTGAATGTTGGACTGGTGGAGAAAAAAACAACTTCTGCTTTTTATCGAAACTCTAGAGTTTTATCTTAGGAATATGCCGACTGTTAAACAACCTATAAGAACAGGGGAAAGAATATACAAAAAAGAAGAAAAATAAAGATTGTCAAGGATACTATATGGGGTAGCAAATCCTGTATGGCGGTTTAAGGGGAAGATTTCAAATATTACAGTGAGTGCAATTCTTGGATGTTTAACAAAGTTGCGTTCAGAAATTAAACGTGAGGCTTGTTCTGAACAAGTTGTTACATCAAGCAAGCGTGGAAGACCCCTCTTACTCTCTGAAGTGCTGGATTAGAGCTTAGAACATTTTTCATGTCAGAGAAAAGCTGGCACCACTATTAACCGTTATTGTGTATGGTGTCCCAATGGGTCTTATTGAAACAAATTTGCAGAAGTATGAGAATCTTTAAGAGTTCATTGTGACTGGTGGTTGGTTTCACTACTTGTATCAGAAAATAAACTTCATGCGAAGGGTGTCCACAACTTGAAGATCACTCGTGACCGAATCTTTGTTAACAGAGGTACGGACATTGTATTTACATGAAATTTCTACTTATGTAAACAAATATCACATCCCGGATGAGCTCATTATAAATTTCAATCAAACTTCTTCAATGTAAGTGGCGGAACACTGACTGGAGATATCTTACCTTTTCAATTGATATTTATATATATGTATGTATATGTATATATATGCAGATTGAGTATATATATAAGGAAGACAAAGCACTCCTTACCTGCTGCTACATTCCCTGATGGCTATTTACTGAGTTTCAATGAAGCGCACTAGAGTAACGAGTAAGGGAACTGATAACGAAAGTCATTGCCCCGTACATTTGCAGAAAAAAGGAAGAGTTGAGGCTGCCCGAAAATCAGAAATCGTGTCTTATTTCGGATGTTTTCAAGGCTCAGTTTACGAAAACTTTTAAGTAAGAATTTAAACGTTTTGACATCAAAATGGTATCAGTACCAAAAAATATAACGGACCTTCTTCAGCCCTTAGAACTGAACACAAACTTGACAGTCAAAAAGATAGAAGAGTGAGAATTCAGTTATTATTTTACGACAGTTATAACAGAAACTCTTTTGGATGATCCAGCCAGGGGTGTGACAATCACCAAGGTCGACCTTAAGTTGTCTAACTTGAGGCCGCAGTATGGAAAAACCATCATCTATGTATACAATTTTTTGAAAACAGATATAGAAGGTAAATCATCTTGAATGGCTAGAAAGCAGCTGGAAATACTCAAGTTCTTCGTCACTTCAGAGCTTCTTTGGCAGTTGCAAGCCTGAGTCCATTGTTGATATTCTGTTGTTGAATATAAAACTGTGGTAACTGTTGATATTCTTTTGTTGAATAAAAATATATTTAAGCTGTTAGAAACCGCTTTAATTTTATACAGTTTGAACCTTCTCTCCTTAATTCGCTTCTTTTTTCCCCCGAAAATTGAAATGTCTTGTTCAGTTTGCATTCATTTTATAAACGTTAAATTCATCCTCGCTAATGTCATGGGGCCTTAATTTTCTTTAACAAAGTATGTCTGGATATTCCGAGATTTGGGTCTTTCAAAAACAGCGACATTACCCTGCTTGAAATGACAGTATCGATCGCAGGGCCCATGTTGCGATCCTGTTTTAATTTTGATCTGATTTTACAACGTTGGTGTTGTTTAGCTGAATAAAATATTTTCTGAGACAAAACGACTGACAATGGTAAAGGCAGGAAATTATGGAAGAGAAAAGGACTCTTTCCGAATTGAATACTGCACTCGTCTTCTATGTACAGGATAAAACGTCGAAAAATCTATTTACTCCTGGTAACCTTGTTCAACAGAATGCATGTGATATTTTTACCCTGTTCCCACATGCTGAAAGCACTTTGTCGAATCAAGATGGTTTTTTGCCGCGTAACATTGGTTGGGGAAAGAATTTCACCATCACAACAGGATAATAGCAAAGTAAAGGGTTATGATGTCTATCTTAACATGAACAGCGCATCCTCTGTGCTTTGAGATTTCAGAAAATTATATGCTTGATCGGAAGGGTATCCAAACTGTTAAAATGAAAACTACAGACCATGAAAAATTAAAATTCGCTGGTGTTATGATTGCAGGTGTTAAACGAATCGAAACAACAGTTTACGAAAAGTGGAAATCGAAGAAGAGCTTCATATGAATTGGTAGTACAATGGGGCAAAGATCCTTGGAGAGAAGTAAGTGCAAAGAATAAAATTATTCAAAGGTTTCAACAAAATGGCTATATCTATCTTAATGGTGGCACTCTAACTATTAATTCTAAATTTTGTGAAATCATCGTCGAGAGAGGCGTGCCATGAAATATAATACAAATGGGTGATCAGTTGCTAGAATTGCAAAGCTCAACAATAATTGGATGAGTGCAGGAAAGGAAATGTACGACAACACCAGTAAAGAAGTGTATTGAAATGAAGAAGATAACGAAGAAGCCCACTTTGGTACTGAGGATGAAATAATGGTTGATATGAATGAGTAATAACGGTAAAAATTATTGCAAAGCTCATTTTGGTCATCTACAAAACCAAGTTCCAATCTCTCAACAGCTTCTTAGTTTACTCCCATGTTTATGTAAAATCATTTCTTGTAAAAGTAGCTTACTCGTACAGACTACCTTCTTGATTTGCTATTTTTTCCATAATGAACAAGGCTTTAGGCCACTAACAACCCAAGGGTTTACTCAACAAACTCTATACAACAAGAATAGATCAAGAGAGTATAATTACTGAAGAGGGGAGAAAGGTGACGGACGCGTTTTTATTGTTGTTGGCATTGTTAACTGTACTGTACTGATAAAAAAAGCAAGAGATATAGAGACTAGAAATTTCGATTACGAGAGTGGAAGAATATACAGCAATAATTTCTGTAGCAATGGAAATAACAGTAGGAAATAGATTGGATTTTACAAATGATGGAGCAGCACTAGAAAAGTAAAGGATGGAAGGCATAAGAGTAGCTGGATCAAGCGAATTTCTTGCATGGTAACTTTCTCGTATATCATCCGCTTTGATACAGGAAAGGTTACCGAGTCCAGATGACTTTCATAGTAAAGAAGATCATGTATTTTTCGTTCTAGACCCCTAACAAAAACGGGTAAGAAACCGTTTTTCACTCCGAAATGTCTCAGAACACAGAAATACTTTAGAATTTGGTAGTAATAATGCTCGGACATGCCTTCTACATGTATATTGTAAAACATTTCTTGGCCAAGATTGCACTGTATGAGGTGGTAGTGACTTTCTTTTTCGTCGTCTTTATCTACTTCTTTTCCTTCTTCTGGCCTTTTCCAGTTTATGCCGGGGCTCTGCTGGCCTATAGTAGCCCTTTCTAGCTTGATCTGTCAAGTTTATTAGTCTCCGTAGCGTTAATGAGTTTCACATTATTCTTGAGACGCCATCCATCTCATTTTAGGCCTTCCCATTCTCCTGCCTTTAGTTATTGTCACACTCTGACCTTTTCGTCTAACATATTTTCAATCTTTGTTTCATAAGCCCAGTCAACTCTAGCTCTACTTTTTATATTTTTAAAATAATTTTAATCATGTCATCAAGACCGATATTCTTTTTATTATTTCTTGTGGTGTGGCACATGCTTATCAACACATCTTGAAAGCTGTGCCCTCTAGTTATATTTCAAGTGGTCTGGTCAGTAGAAGTGTTTTCACCCCATACAGTATAGCTTGCTTCACTACCACCTATGTATCTATCTCTTAACAAGCAACAGCATTTTCTTGTCAGAAAGAACTGATACTCTCTTCCAGTTGCTCCATCTAGACGATATCCTTCTGTTCACTTCCAACTGCACACTTCTATCACTTTGTAAGTCGCCTTCCAGTCAACTGAGCACATTGGCTTACAAATAAACAAGAGATTGCTATTTTAAAGGCTTAAAGGATATTTTATTAAAACAATAAATTTAGTTTTAACACTTAAAACTTACTTCCCTCCTTTTCAAAGCTTCGCTCAACTTTTCCAAGTCAATGTTTACTACTTACATCATACGTTTACGTAATACAACATCGCCCACAAACACGATTTGTTGGGTTACTTTTTACGCCTCTTGTAAATGAATGCTTCTTCTTCTTTTTCTTCTGAGTTCCTTATCCTTTCAGGACGTTGGAGATCATGGTCTTCCATCTATTTCTCTCTTTTGTCAGTGCTAAAATTTCACAATCACTCCTCTTGAACTGGAGATCCTTGTTCAAGCTGGTAATGAATTTCAGTTTCTGTCTTCCTCTACTTTTGTTTCCTTCAATCTTCCCTGTTAACACCAAGTTTTCCATTCCTTCACATCTCATTGCATGACCCAGAAACTGCAGTTGTCTTTTTCTAATCACCTTCATCAACTTTCTTTTCATTCCTGCTCTCTCTAATACCATTTCATTGCTCACTTTGTCAGTCCAAGATATTCTAAGAATTCTTCTCAGGAACCACATTTCCACTGCTTCTATTCGTTTCTTCATGCTTTCATTGATGGTCCAAGCATCACACCCATAAAGCAAAACAGACCACACATAACATTCTAGGACTCGAATCTTAGTTTTTACTTGCAGCTGCCTGTTCTTGANTGGTCCAAGCATCACACCCATAAAGCAAAACAGACCACACATAACATTCTAGGACTCGAATCTTAGTTTTTACTTGCAGCTGCCTGTTCTTGAAAACTAAACTCATTTTACTAAAAGCATCCTTGGCCAAAGTGATTCGTTTCTTTATTTCGTTCACACATCTTCCATCTGATGTTATCAAACTACCAAGATAAGTAAACTTTTTAACATTCTTTACAAATTCTCCATTGATAGTTAAAGTACACTTTGGGGATACACTTTTCTTTGATATCACCATACATTCTGTTTTCTTGATGTTAATCTGGAGTCCTTGCATGGTGACAAAAAAGAGGAATGTGCCGAGTGCTGAGCCTTGATAAATTTTAACTTCCACTGTGAATGTCTCTCTTGTGCCTGTGACATATTTCACTACAATTTTTTATTGCTTGTATACTTCCATGAAAACTCGGATGCATTTTTCTATTGCCCCTTATCTGACAGGCACCAAAATACTTCTCCTCGTGGTAATCTGTCCTCAGCTTTGTTTAGGTTAACAAACAGACTATGTAGGTGTTTCTGTTTTTTCTCGTATTTCTCTTGCAGTTGTCCTATTGCAAATATAACATCTGTTGTAGAGTTAACTTGGATGAATCCAAACCGCTATTTGCCCATCTTCATACTACCTTTCAGATCGTTTTCTTGTACACTCACATATAACATAACACAGTATGACACAAGAGCTTGATAGCTCTAAAGGTCTTTATTTCCAATATAATCTCTTTTACTCCTGAAGATAGGTATACAAATGCTCTTTCAACTTTCTCAATTCAATCAACGTTTTAAAGGTAGTTTACTCCAGGTCTATCCAAAGCTTTCACACTTCTTCTAGCACATTATCAAGATCAGTAGTCTCTCTATTCAAACTCTTTGTTTGCGGTTTCTTTTATCTCATCCTCTACATTTTTTTGCTCTTCCTTCCTCCTTTTCCTGAATGTCTCCTAATTAATTAGGTTAGAAAACTATAAATGTTGTCCTTACAGGCAACTAGTACGGTCTTATTCACAAAAATTGAGAAGCTTTTTCTAACACCTTATGAGTTCCTTTATCTTCCTTTCGCCGTTTTCAACAATTATTTCTGTCCTTCGGTGGTGTCCGTACCTTTTTCAGCCACGCATATGTCTTTGATTCTCTGCAGCTTTCTGTATTGGTTTCTTTCTCTCTTTTTTTAATTTTCTCTGTCAAACGTCACTGGTTCCTTATTTCTTATTTGCTTTGATGCTCAGTAGTACCTCCTTCTTTCACGATCAAGACTTTTTTTTAGGTTGCAGTCCAATAAGGGGTTAGGTGCAACGCTCTATGTTGAATGGTCACACTTTCACGTAGAATAGCGATACTGTTCTGTCTTTATCCCTGATTCTGCAAAAGGTGTTACAAATGTACATTGCTGCACCACTATTGCAGGTTATTCTGTATTTTTATCACTACGGTGATGTCATTGATAAAATGTAATGTTTATTATATATAAGGAATAATAATTTGTCCACCCAGCAGACCTAATACAAAGTAAAGTTAAAAAATTAAGCCAATATCTCATACATAAAATCTATGTTCTATTTTGTACAAGGTGACGGGTGCTAATTCAGCATAAGAAGTGTCGGAAAAATCGTTTTTTTAATCTACCGTTATAAATATTGACATGCAAATCCTTTGTACCAATACTGTGCTAATAAATAGTTACTTAATTAAGGCTACTTGGGAAGAAAAACTTTGACATTTGGGTATAAAAGCTGTCTAGTTTCTAATCAGTCTGAAGAGTTGTGAGATCGTACCCTCGTTAGAATAACATTTTTCCCATTTCTGCTTTGCAAAAAACATTAGGCCAGTGGAGTAAGTGAGTGAGGCAGAAGTACTCTTCCTTTCTATTAAAATCAAGTATAATAGATATGAAAAAAACAGTCAAAATATTTGCAGAATTATAGTATATTCCTAGAAAAGATATATACCTTTAAATGTAATGTAGTAATTGATTAATATTAATATTTATACTGACTTTTACATGTTCAAACACACAGGAAAAATGTAATTTTACGTCGGGCGTACCCATACAACCTCGTAATAAATAAAAAGAGTTAATGAAGGGTAATCCGGTCACTGGTAGAAAGCCACCGACCAAAAGGCACGGTAAATGAGGAGAATCACTTTCCTCGTTTACTGAGAGAGTAAAAGATAAAACCTTGGTCTTTATTTCTTTTCGTTATTACCATGATTTGTGTTTTGTTCATATTCAGTATCTGGTCTTGTTTCTTGTATTTGTGGGTCTGATTTGGAGGTCACTCATCGAATGTTACCACCACTTTACTGTTAAATCTTATGTTTTTACTTACCTCTCCTGCAAACTCTGCAACCTCAGAAATTTGAAATAAGACAAGGGAAAATTGGTCAAACTCCCAAGAGTCGGGAACGAAGGCAGGAATGTTGATATGTGATATTTATGCCAATGAGGACAATAAATTACCAGCCGCACAATATCAAGACCTGACTGAGTAAATGATGTTAGAATTATTCAAATGGCTTTAAACTCATGTTTTTTAAGCAAATGTGAGTGAATACAAATTTTAAAATAATACAAATTTATTCTGCAGAGGGGAAAACTATTTTCTTCAAAAAAAAGTTGGCGGGACAAAGGCGCTGTTATGCGCCTGCTACAACCGAGACTGGTCCTTTTAAACGATGGTAACATTGCAGCCGTTGAGAGAATTTTGATAGCCAAAATTTCAAGAGTGCACCTTTCAGATAAGAGAAGGCTCTGTTAGCATTTTAAACTGTGCGAAACTGCCCACTTTGTTTCGTTCAATGGATTATCCAATATGCACATCTCTCTAAGGAGGGTGTGTCTCATTCATTTGGCATTCTCTAGAATTCTTCGTAACGTTCTCCAATATAGTTGATTTTGTTGTTGTTGTTATATTTTACTTTTAATGTTCCAGGTGTTATCTCAAGTTGTTTTTTTCACAAACAACCAGAATCGAGAGAACTGTCGTTTCAAAAAAGTTTTATCAAAATTATAAAATATTTTCCGCATCTTACAAAGCTCTCCTTAAATAGGAATGGTACGAATGGAAAACCTTTAGAAGAACAAAGTCAGAAAAGCAATGTTCATCTACAGTAAAATACTTTCTTAAATACACTTCATTACACACAAAAAAGTAGTTGCTGGACAGAGACAAAGGCAGAACTGACCCCCAAAATTGACAAAACTGATGAAATTGGTTGGGAAAAGGAAAGCGTGAAGAAAATTATGACGATATATAGATATGGGGTTGTTTAGCGGTAGCTTTACAATTTTAGGACAGAAAGGTCAAAGAACAACACTTCTGTTTGGACAGCGTTTCCCACTGGAGCTACGACCCCCTGAGAGCCTTCCAGCACTCTTTAGGGAAGCAGGAATATATTACCCTTAGCCAAATCAGACTCCCCTTTTCCAGGTCTTGACTCTGAACCCAGACTGAAAGAGTACTGTGAGGTCCACTGGATCCGTAGCCTCACTAGCAAACGTTTGGTTCTCTCTCCTAATTTAGTGAGGTGACATAAGTTGAGAGGTAACATTCGTTTTCTTAGGGGTTTTTTCTGCTTTTGATATGTGCAGCATATTATCTTCTTTCTATTTACGTCCTTTTCTTTTCTTTCTTGGGCCTGGACCCTCAAGCATCTGCTGTGAGGGTGCATCATTTTTTCCCCTTCTTTTAAGTCCTATTCCTCCTTTTTGGGATTGTAAGTTTTGCACTTTTGGGGGGCATTTTTTAGGCTGAAAGGTATTCCTTTCCCGGATAGCAAGTGTTGAAGTGAGGCAAGAAAAAGAGGTCATGTCATGCGTTTTCACACGATACAATAAAAACGCTCAGCATGATTCATTGAAAAATGACTTGTTCTTCTCTTGAGCAGCCAGAAAGAAAAGCAACATCAACAAACCTTCTGAAATGTTTGATGTTACTCAGGCAACAGTCTTTTCTCTTCCTGTCTTACATGGCCACAGTTGTGCAGTGGAATTGTGCTGTGTAAGTCACAATGAGTGTTTCGAAAGTTCACCGTGTGTAGTTCTACAATCGTGATAAGGTGTCATGTGTCATGTTGCAAGAGTTTTCTCTTCCCCTCAAAGTCACTGAGGTGATAAAAGTTGAAGCCCCACCCCCTTTTCTCAATTTTCCCAATATTCGTACGTCATTGTATCGTGAAGCTCTGGACATTGCGACATTGCGAGCATCTTGCGTGTCATGCTGTGTCGCCCAGTTGACAAAAGAAAAAGGATTTCCTTGACAGATTTCTTTCGTGGCTCCGTGGTTGGCCTATGGATCCTTGGGACTGTTGTTGATATGCTCTTCCTCAGCAAATGCGTGGCAGTCTCGTATTCCCGTCCTGTGAGCTGTCTGTCATCAATGCTTCTTCTAAATTTCAGATCCATCATTGTTTTTCTCACTCGGACCAATCCAGCAATCTGTTCATACTTCCCAGGGTTGCCAGATGGGATTTAGAAAAGAAGGCCAAACTGGAAATGTCCAAATTAGAGTATCGCGCATGCGCAGAAAGTGCCAATGCGCATGCGTAGAACGTGACAGTGCGCATCATGTGTCTTCGAAGGTAACTCGAACAGATTTTTATGTTTTCTGTAACACCAACTAAAACAACAAAACAATCAATTAAAAAAATAAACATTCTGTCACTGTGAGGTGTGCTGTGAAAAGATGAATATCTTTGTCTCTGAATATCAATAGAATTGAGTTCTTCATCGCTTTCGTCATGATTACATGGCTGCTTGCCACATATGCTTGAGTTAAACAGTTCTACCATTTTAGGTGATATCAGAAAGTCCTTGCAACATCTTCCCTGGAACTGGAACTCCGTCCTTACACGAACAATTGCATCAAGCATAGCTGAGGTCATCTGGTTTCTCGGTTTCGTTTTGACGGATGTCACATAAAAAAAAATTCTTTCTTCCACAGTGTTACTTGTTGGATTGGTCATGCATGAAAGAGCATATTTTGACATGTTCTGGAAAGCACCAAGGAAAATTGCACTCTCGTCATCTCCGTTGATTGTTTGAAAGAGTGAATTGTATGAATCACGTTGAAGAACACTGTTTGAAAACCATCTCGGTATTTCACTTAAAAGGAAAATAAAAGTGAGAAGGCAGCTTTTCAAATGCGTATTTGATGCACAACGCCAACGAGTGGCAGACACACCACATCAAAACACAATTTGAAGAAGCATTCCCAATTCTAGACCATACAGAATTGTGTTGTTCCACCATTGCAGACGCACCATCACTCCCAAATCCAATGCAGTCTTTTAATTTTAATCCGTCATTCTCTCTCTAAACTGGATTTCAATGTGCTGAAAATATCTTCACCTTTTGCAAAACTGATTGGAATTAGCTCAAGTAATCCTGTTTTGATACGCTCTTCTTCCTCGCTGAAATAGCGAACACACAGGCATTTTTTGCAAGAAATGTCGGTTGACTCGTCAATCATGACACAAAATTTCTTTCCAGCGATATCTTGGCACAATTCTTCATGTAGTACTACCGATACAATGTTCTTTATGAGGCTGCTGCATTTGGTTGGATGAAGTTTCATCTCTTCTAATTGTAATACTAATATTTGTAATTGTAAGGCTAATTCTAATACCTTTACCGTGCTGGACAATAATTCTCCAATATGGTCTATAGACCGGATAGCACAGTGGCATGTTACTGAGACAGCAAACTGCAGCTCGATTTTTTCAAGATCTCGTTTTCCTTTCGTGAAAGCAGGGTAATTTTTCTGTTTAATGAGGCTGCACCAGTCACGTTCTTGTGCTTCGTTGAATCTTCATGCTGCTTAAGACTGTACATGTTAGGATTGATGTTAACTTTGTAGACGGAGCAAAATGCATTATCTGAACCACCTACAGCCCTTTTCACCAAATGATGTCTCTTCACCCAATCAGGTTTAAACTTTCTTGCATTATCATAATATTTCTTCCATTTATTCCCTTTCCTTTCCTTGCTCAAACTCATAACTAAAATAATTTTGTTAACTCACTGAACTGAGCATAACTTACATTGTTGTGAGACTGAAATACAAAATGGGAAAGCAAAGACAGAATATTATCGAAAACCGAAAATGGCAGACAAAATCAAGCCACGATTGTGAGCAAAACGTGACGGAATTATTAAAACAGCCTCTTCTTCTTCTTTTTCTTCTTCTTCTTCTAGCTTTTCCCGTCAGGGATCGCTGTGGCTGACACTAGCTTCTTCCATCTCGACCTGCCTTGGGCGTCAGTTGTCGACGCGCCAACTCGCTTCATGTCGTCTTCAACACTATCACTCCATCTTCTTTTCGGACGTCCCCGTCTCCTTTTCCCCGGTATGACCATCTCCATTACTCTCTTCCCGACGTAATCCTTGTCCCTTCTTCGTACGTGTTTAAACCATCTCAGCCTTCCTTGCTGGCATTTGGCAATTACGCTTCCTACCCCCTACCACCCCCAGATGTTTTACCTAGCGTCTCTCTTCCTAAGGCCCTTTTCTCCATGGCGACATTTTCCCACGTGTCGCTACCATTCTCTTTTCGCCACCTGAGCTTGTCTGTCAACTGAGAAACAAATTGCTCTCTAGCGTCGTTTTCCTTCAACTTCCACAATTTTATTTTCTTTGGAGCTTTAGGTGTTCTTTTTGGTTGCACTTCCAGAGTGAGCTTACCTATTACGGGTAGGTGTTGAGTTGCAACGCTTTCTTCTGGGATCACTTTGCAGTCATTCACAGACTTCCGATCTCTGATTCTGCTCAGTATATAATCAATCTGCGTTTCCCGTCCTCCACTTCTGTAGGTTATCAAATGTTTGACTGGTTTCTTGAAGTAACTGTTGAGTATCCCCAGGTCATAGGCCTGTGCGAAATCGATGAATGCTTCTCCTTCTCTGTTTTTGCGACCATAACCAAACTTGCCAAGAACTTCTTCCATTCCCAGATTGTCGCATCCCACATGCCCGTTCAGATCTCCACCAATCCAGAGTGTTTCCTCTCGTGGTAGTCTTTCTACTTCCTCGCCCAGTTCTTCCCAGAATCCCTCCTTCTCCTCTGCTTCGCACCCTACTTGCGGGGCGTATACACTCATGATGTTAACCATTCTACCATCTATGTCTACTTTAACTGTCATGACCCTGTCTGACCTCCTTTTTACTTCTAGCACTCCTTTCTTCAGATTCGGATCCAGTATGATACCCACTCCGTTCCTTGAACCTAGCCCAAAATAATAGAGTTTGAATCCATTGCCGATCTCCCTTGCCTTTGCACCTTTCCACAATCTCTCTTGGACACACAAGATGTTGACTTTACGTCTCTCCATGATACTGACGAGTTCCTGGGATTTTCCAGTCATGGTGCCTACGTTGAGTGTTGCCAGTCTACGTGTCCGTTGCCTGATCTTAGCTTCCCTTCTCTTCCTGATATTCCAATCTTTCACTTGTTCCAGCCGTAGTCCATTTTCCACGAGTTTACGGCGATGTCCTCGCGCGTCGCTTCTGGGGAACGCCCTAGCATCATCTGAATTCTGTAAATTGTCAGCCATGTTTTGTTGAGGCAACGTTTTCCGCCGGATGCCCTTCCTGCTTCAACCCTCCCCATTTTTCCGGGCTTGGGAACGGCATCACCCCAATGGAGTGGTGGCGGGGTTAATTATTAACAGCTTAATAAACAGAAATAATAAGAAACTGTAAACACTTTTCCTTCAAAGAACTATTTGTTGCAATGGATGCTTTTAATATTGAACTTCAGTTTAGAGTGTCATGTATGGTATTTTATTTCACATTAATATTAGTTTCTTGTTTTGACTCAAACAAAACGAAAATGTATCCTTAAGATTTCTAGTGAAAAAGGCCAAAAAGGCCAAATTTAAGTAGTAGGCCAAATTTTAATTTTTCAAGCAATTTGTATCTAAAAAAGGCCAAAATCTAGAAATTTGGCCTGAAAAAGGCCAATATGGCAACCCTGGTGCTTCCACAACCCGACGTTGTTTTTCTTGTTTGCACCCCTGCATATGTAAATGCCACTCCTGCTCCTATTGCTGACAAAGGAACATCGACAGGAGCACTGAATCCCTATCCCATATCGCTCCACCTGCAATTGACATGGCTGCAGAACCAGTCATAGATGAAGCTGTGTGTAATTTCTCGTGGGGCAACTCAGCCCTCTTGGCGGCATCTCTTTGTCTCATTTCTTCTTCAGGCAACTGACGAGACAAGCCTTGAGCGGAAGGCAGTCTCCACGTTCCAGGTTCAAGTTTGGAATAGATGTCTGTTTTCTCCATGGAATGAGAGAATCCAAGATGCATGTTATTATATACCTTAGTTACGTCCATAAATTGCAAGCTATGCTCCACCCTTTACAGTAAACATTCTTTTGTCCCTACCGTCAAACATCAAGTTTACATCCTCAGCTAGTATCCATACATGGGTGTGTATGGCAGCAGGAACCACCATGCTCGTTTGACAATAACTCTGTTTTTACCACAATGCATATCCAACAAAATGTATTTGAGGTTTCTCTAAGACAACCTTCTTTGTCTACAGCAACATACTACAAGTAAAGAAGCGGTGAAAGTGCCAGACCAGAGTCCCCTTGGGGAAGCTCACCTCTGGATTCTGCTACATTTTCATTCATTTCTCAAGGGGAACCAGGAGAGTCTGGAGATCTAGGAATAATCTTCTTTGTCTCAAACATATTCAGTAGTTTAAGTCACAAGCGTTTTTGTAGCAGTCGCATCACCCCTCTTTAAATTTAAAGCTTCACCTCTCTCCTTTTTCATATCCACAAGGAACCAGTCCTAACTGGATTTGGTAGCATCTCTATAAAGCGTCATAAATTCCCTTGCCTTTCCAGGACACAACTGGCGAGCAAGTGGTAATATAGCGTCGGGAAGTTGGATAGAAGTAAGAAGTGAAACTGTAAGCGATACTCTCTGTTACAAAACAGCTTTTGCTGTAGAGAGACAACCAAGAGATTCTGGTGGTGGCAACTACTGTGTATGGTTTGAATACTTGCTTGCTCTTGACCGCTTCACCCATTATGTCATCAAAGACAAAGCAGTGACGTAATCTGGAATCAGACACTGGCTCTTCTTTGCTTCTTTGGAAAGGCCTTCAATTAACAGAGCCGGGATTCCTTCTTACAATTGTTACCAAATGCTGTAGAAGTATGAGATTCTTTCAAAGAAACTCTTGGGATAAAGCAGCATATCGCAAACCCATGCTCTCTTCCAACACCCTGACGGACCCGACACCTGAGCAGCAAATGGATGTTGAGGTAAACGTTGGTTGATATCCACACGCTCTTTTGAAGATTCCGACATTTTACCTTAATAGCTAGTTGATATCAACACAACCTGGTGTTCATTTCAGACTCGTTCCACAGGACTATCCCCTAAAAAATAAAGTGATTACATGCATAAAATGCATAACATTATACCTGCGATGAGAGAAACTATAATTCTTGAGTTTTGACACATATCACTACTGTACTCCACGCCACACTAAGCTACACTCCTCTACTCTACTCTATATTAACCTAACTGACTCTACTCTACCCTACTCTAACCTAACCTACTCTACTCTACCGTACTGTACTCAAACCTAACCGACTCTACTCTACTCTACTGTACTCTAACCTAACCTACTCTACTCTACTCTACTGTATTCTAACCTAACCTACTCTACTCTACTCTACTGTACTCTAACCTAACCAATTCTGCTCTACTCTACTGTACTCTAACCTAACCTACTCTACTCTACTCTACTGTACTCTAACCTGACGTTCTCTACTCTACTCTACTCTAACCTAACCTAACCTGCTCTACTCTACTCCAACCTAACCTAACCTAATCTACTCTACTCCAACCTAACCAAACCCACTCTACTCTAACCTAACCTAACCAAACCTAATCTAACCTAACCTAATCTAACCTAATCTGACCTCACCTAACCTAATCTCATCTAAACTGACCTAACCTAACCTAATCTAACTTAACCTGACCTAACCCAACCTAACCTAACCTACTCTACTCTACTCTGACCTCCTCTACTCTACTCTGACCTCCTCTACTCTACTCTGACCTACTCTCCCCTACCCTACCCTACGCTACCCTACGCTACCCTACTCTACCCTACTCTACCCTACTCTACCCTACTCTACCCTAC